>SJOL01009160.1:1004669-1160816 GCA_004794785.1 Opisthorchis felineus | reverse complement strand
TACGACAAGTACGCGGTTTCTTACAGCTGATAATAATAATAATAATAATAATAATAATAATAATAATAATAATAGGAGGTCACCCAGACCAGAAGCTCGGTGGCGCTTGAGAGAACACATGCGGTCATAAACCTCCAAGGCCGTAGGGGATTCCACGTTCACTGTCCAGGGTTCTACATCAAATGTGGGCTCCAAATGAGTGGCAGCAGGTGGCCCCGATAACTGTTGTTCCAAGTGTTCGGCCCAACGATCGAGGTGTCCTTTACTCAAGATGGTGATTCCATTTCTATCCTTGGTGGTTTCCCCTACTGGTGGTTTCCAGGGACCGGTCGAACGAATCAACTGAAATGATCTTCGGGCTTTCCCGGCTTTTTGGGCCTCTTCCATTTCCTTGGCTTTCGGTGTCCACCAGACTTTACCGTCTGCACGCGCGCTCATTTTCACTTGACATATGATAATTCGTCGGGTCAAGTTATTTTCGGAACCAGCTGGGATATTTCTCCGATATTTAAGCAATGCCGGTGTTCGCTCTGATATGCAGTGCTTGAGTGGGCTTGGTAGCGCGGTGTCACAGGCAAAACTCCCAGCACTGTGCAAAGAGGTGGCGATCTTGTCCCAGACATGGCCCAGTGGTTAGAGCGCGAATTTACTGACCGGAAGGTCCGTGGTTCGAACCCGACCTCTGCATCTCGACTTCCCCCCGTCCAGGCTTGGGCTACCTGGCAGTATTCCAGCCCTCGTGCTTCCTTCTGGTGGCATGGCAGCCAGGCACCGAAAGGGTTCTACAGCTGAACGGTTTCGTCCCAGTATGAATTAAGATCTGCTGATGGAGCATTTGGAAGAGACTCTAGAAGACGATTCTAGTAAGTTCGTCTAACATCCGGATCTGCCAGTCTGTCGGTTGCCAGGCAATTTTTTCGCCCCTTACATGGCCCTGGAAAACGTAGGGAGACGCGACTCCGGATGAGTGCGTGGTTGGAATCCACAAATGTGTTCCAAAACGACCGGCAGTTAGTTATTGATCCGCGCCATCGGTAACTGATGGCAATGTGATCAATTTGAGTTTGTGGCCGGCATGCCGTTGGAGGACACCATGTGGCCAGACAGCTTCGTCTATTTCGAAAGTTAGTACTGCATAAAACCAGCCTGCGATCAGCACACAGCTGAAGCAATCGTTCCCCATTGTCCGTACGTACCGAGTCCAATCCATATCCACCTCCTAATTGAGTTTCCGATACGCTAAAACTGCCCACTTGTGCATTCAAATCTCCGGCAACCACCACAATGTCTGAGCTTTTAGCTCGCCGCAGCAGGACATTCAGGGCGTCGTAAAACCTGTCTTTGACAGCGTCGGAGCTACAGTCAGTTGGGGCATAAGCAGACACGATAAACAGACATCTCTCAACTTCCCGCTTGTGAGACTCCTTCACAGACGTTGCCAGACGAACCGCACAGAGGCGACTATTAACAGGTATCCAGTCAAGCAAGGATGCTTCCGCCCGCTGACTCAGAACGATACCAACCCCTGCGCATCCCGCCGCAGCAGCCTCTGGATCACCAGAGGTGCGTAGCCGGAAGCGAGTGGAGAGTGATGGGGCGGTTAGCTCAATCACTGTGCTTTCATCTTGAATTCTTGTTTCTGAGACACAGCACACAATACCAAGCGCGTCCAGTGTGAGAGCAAGAGCAGCTTGTTGTCCTACTTGCTTCAAAGTGCGGACATTGAAGGCGGCCAGATAGACTGGGCGTTGGGTCTCGAGTATTGATTTCAAGATACCTGAGGTTTTCGCCGCCGTATGTTGCTTGCAAACCCGATGCAAAACGAATGAAGTCATCAGTCTTCAGCGCTGGGCCTACAAGAAGAGAGTTATTAATGGGGTAGGGAGGTGGTGAAGAGAAAGTATGTGAAAGAGGAAGAAGGGAGGCGTCAGCAGTAGCCTGTTTTCGCTTACCCGTCCTGCTGTATGCAGCGAGTAAGGCGACCCGGCTGATGGCACCACGCGACGGCCGACGGCATGAGTTCACCTGTATGTGTGCAATCCATGGTTGTACGTGGGCTGGGATATTGCCAGGGTGCCCACACCTAGAAAGGAGGACGATTAGGGTCCTCAACCAAAGCCCTTGGCTCAAGAGCCTAACCACAAGGCAGCAGTGTCTGGCGGGAAATGCAAATACGTTGTCGTTTTTACGGAACAAGTCGCCACACATGTTCAAACCCCCAACCTGGAGGGCCAGGAAACTGTGTTGGTCAGACCTCCAACCACTGACCAACCTGGTATGAAGGACTATGTGAGTGTCGCACGGATACCACTTAGTATTACTCAATGGGTCACGGAGGCCCACAAACCGTCACACCGTGGTAATGTTCAGCCTCTCTGTGACGGAAATTAGGAATAGAAAACAGTTTGGCTCTTCGGGACGGAGGTTGGGGAAGAAATGGTCGAATTCAAGTTTTCTTGGGGGAGCGAGTTCATGACTTGATCGAGTTCAGAAGCTGGAGGAGGACAAGAGGGAGAACAGAAATTCAGATTACTTTTGCAGGATTCTAGAAGTATTACCTTCCGATAAGTGTAGATAATTGATCAGCCTTGCGATTGACGAACATATCTTCAGCCCTGTGGACGATAGCACTACAGGAATCGTGAGCAATAACTGCGTTCGTACGAGGTGAAAGGAAGGGGCGGAAATGCCAGTGTTTATACCTCCGGTTATTTTCGCAGCATAAAAGCACTCGTGGACGAGGATGTGATTTGAACACGTTTAGAAAAATGGACTATAAGAGGGAACATTCCGCCATTAAAGGTGACTGGGTGGTTGTCAGCGAAAATCGTAACCGTTGAAATCGCAATTTGAACAACAATTCCCGTGGCCACCTGCCGCTACACCGGTGCTCGAACTGTAGTAGAGCCCTGGACAGTGAATCTGGAACCACCACGGCCTCAGAGGTTAACAACTGCATATGTTCTCAAGCCACACCAAGCTCCCGTTTAGGGTGAACACCCACCCGCATTTTTTAAAGGATGCCGGTGAAATGCTCAGTAAGCGCTTGTCTGATCTGTGTCTCCATCTGGGAAGTGGAGATTCTCTTAGGCAACTGGAAAGAATCGGGAGTAGTGCCCATGTTCAAAAAAGGGCCTCGCAGTGATTGTGGTAATCACAATGGGATGAGCTTGATTCCAGTCGTAACGAGACTGTCAGTGTCACTTGTCCTTTGTCATCTTATGGTGACCCGTGAATCACTGGTTCTAGAGCAGCAAGTGGGATTCGGGTTTAGTAGAAGCTGCGGTGACCATACCTTCACACTTCGTTGGGTGCTAGAACGAAGCCATACGTAAAAATTGTCCAAAGTTTTAGTATCCCTGGATTTCCAAAACCCATTCGCCTCGGTCTACCGGTCTGTTCTCCTTAGCACACCTGCCCAGCAAGGAATATCTAGGAAGTTTGTGAAAATTCGTTCAGCTGTAACACCCTTTCGGTGCCATGCCACCCTAAAGAAGCACGAGGACTGGGATACTGCCAGTTTGCCGAAGCCTAGACAGAAGTCGAGATACAGAGGCCGGGGGGTTGTTAACATAAGTCCTTTGTATTCTCAGACTGTGCAGTGAACTATCCGGAATTTTCCTGACAACTAGGGTGCATCAGGGTTGTCCCATCTCTTCTTTTTTCATGGACGTCATCCTGGAGTGCGCACTCCAAGGGTCCGTGAATTCAGGTATCAAAATCATGTCTTCGTTGGGATTAACGGATTTAGAAATTATGTGGACGACATATTTATGTTGTTCAAGATTGCTTGTCCCCGCAGCATACTTTAACCAGAAAATAACGGTTCTCCCTCACCTTTTGGTATAAATCTTGCACTTTCAAAGTGCTGTGTTACTTCAAGATTTCTCACCCTCTTGTGCTTCTTGGGGAGCTCGGGTTTATCGATCGGTTCGCACGTCTTAAGCGGACGTGATTTTTACTAGCCTTTCATCCCTGTTAGCTTACGGCAGATGCCATATTACCACCGCCTACATCGGCTCGCTTAGACCGTCCATCTGCATCCCCATTTGGTAAGTTAACTTTTCGGTTGAACCTTCACACCCTCGCTTTTCTTGGTGACTAGCTACTCTTTAGGGGTGGGTTGCAAATTTGTATAGGCCATCCCCTTCTTTGCTGGTTAGTGTGTTTCTGTCTCTTTTTATCATACATGTGCATTATGGGAGAACGGGAACAAATGGTCACAATAGCACGAAAACAATATGCATCTCAAGGAGGTTGAGATAACCATTAAATCCTTTTTCGAATGGGTGATAGTTATGTGAATTGGGGAAAGTAGACAGTTGCAGCCAGTTTTTAAGACAGAATGTTCGTGGAGGAAAAGTTCCATTCTAGAACGTGTCGACTAAGTAGGCAAAAACGTGTTGGTCGATCGAAAGGCATTATCAGAGGGACAGAATGAGGCCCCGGTAAGCACTTTCCACTGCAAGCTAAGCTGGCACTACTTTCAGGCGACGAGAAATTGTTCACAGGTTGTCAGGGAGTGGGTACCTATGGGCGAGACATTTTGCAGTGGGCTAATTTCGTTCGAAAATTGTAGCGGGGTCGGTGGTAGTTGTTTGTTCCCGGTCGTCACACACGCATTGGAGCGGAGCACTGAGATCGGTAAGATGAGGGGCAGCTTCGGGTGGTGCATCTGCAAGGACAGGAATAGAAAAGGTAACGGAAGACAACAGGTCGTTCAAATAAGAGTGGAATAGCTTGTGGAGGAACGTATATACTGTGGAATCTCGGGAGCTGAAATTCCAATTTTGCGGAATAACGCCGTGCATTCGTATTCACACAGATCGGCTCTGTGGAGAGCTTTCAATTCGGCTGGGTGTAACCCATTCATAGGACTCTTACCAAGGAGACCCCTTTGGCTGATCCGATCAGACGCCGTTGACATATCTGGAGCGACCACATAAGTTTCACCAGAAGAGTCCAGGGTGGAAGACCAAACGTCTCCTGTCGTTGCGTGCCCCCAGACTTTGTTGGTGTGGTTATTTGATACCCTAACTTCGTAATGACATAAACGGCGCAAATACCACCCGTTTTCGTACTTTATGTGCTTCGTCTCGGTCACGCATTAATCAGTTCACGGGATTTTTCAACCAGGTTTCGCTTCCGTAAATAGGAGTGAGGCAGTCGATCTCCTGACATACGCTGCTTAAAATAGCTCGGTGGCTAAGGCGCGAACCGACCAACCGAAAGGTCCCTAGTTCGAATCTCGACTGCTTTTGTCTAGGCTTGGGCAACCTGACAGTATCCTGGCCCTCGTGCTTTCTTCGGGTGGCATAGCAGCTAGACACCGGAAGGTTGTTACGGCCAAACGATTTTTGGTGTACGCTGCAATTCCGCCTAGTCCGTGAAGCTGATAGGAGACAAAATGGTCGAGCAGTACATTTACTGGCAAAAACATTCGTCGAACTTCAGCCAAGCCAATTTCCCCACGGTTCATATACAATACTTCGAAGTGTAACAATGGGCAAAGGTAGGCAATTCCCTTTTGCATCCAATATACAGTAGCCAAACTTCACAACCGTAAGGCAGTATTAGATGAGTCGCTGCGTTGTATACCCTGCTGTTCACTGACAGGCAAGTGTCACCTCGACTGTGTGCGAAAGATGTTGGTGCTTTGGCTGCCCCATCACCCATTTCTTCATCCGCCATTAGCGATGTAACCGCTCAGATGATTGGATTTGCCGACCATGTCATGGCCAAGTTAGGTGGTGTGCCCATTCAGTCTCCCAATTGCATACCGAACCGTACGGCAACATTATGCAGGCTAATTAGTTGTTTTAGAATATTGTTGGCATACTCAAAGACCTCAGCGCATCTCCAGACTTAATGTCGACCCCTAGGGCTATTGCCGTAGCACCAGTTTTATCGGCGGTTAACTTGTGCATGAATGTGATCGGGACAGGCGGTGTAAGGTGAAAATTTCTTCAGTACATTCATGACCTAACTACTGGTTTTTGCAACTTCCTCACGAGCGTTTCAAGACTGCGCAGGATGATGTCCGTCATCAACTCAGAACCGATGGTGACTGGACTGGTACTCTCTCACATATGATGTATTTGTAATAACAAAAACGATAGTAAATAATCGTCCTTCCCCAAGTATTTTTGCCTCCCGAACTCTCCGGATGAGTTTCGTTGTGTGCGAACTCTTCTCTTTCCTCCTTATACCAGGCACGTGGCAGTTAGTCAAGTTTAATTTCGTTCCTAATTTCACCCCATTTTCGAGATTATAAATTCACGTCCCGCCGTGAATCTGTTGATACATTGATCGTTGTTGAAGGAGAGGCGATGGTGTTCGTAAAGCACATTATTTATCTTGGGAGTTATTTCAGATTTCAATAGAGGAGACCAAAAGCCTCTATCGCGTTCGCTAATCTGCAGTAGCTATGGGTTCGAGTCGACATGGCTAGGCTTCAATTGCCGCGTCTATAAGGCTAAAGTATTCGCGGCTTTGCATAGAAGTGAGAGTGCCTCTTCGAGCAAAAGATGCGAGACGTTTTCAGGTCTGTGACAACTGATGGTTCGGAACTGTAACTCTCTGACTGTTAGGCGTCAATGGATTTGCAACAAAACGTTCAGAAAGTATTTCCGGTTGAGCAGCAGGTATCTTCATCGAGTCAGCAGAATAAGTTACGGTGGCTTGGCACTATGAGTACTTCCTTCACTGTTTTTCCCCTTTTTAGCTCAGCCTTCTAAGCGTAATAGAAAATCACGGTTGTGCGGCAGTGATGTACCAGTGTTCAAACGTGTTTTCAATTTCAATAGTAGCGATAGTGATGCGATGAGGACAATGGTCGTTGCAACACTCAAATCCGACCATCGCGCCACAGTTGCAGCTCTCTATCCGGATGATCTTTTCGGAGTACGTCTAATGGGTATCACCTGGTACGAAGCCGGCCAACTGCAGGAGCACTGTACATCACAGTTACGCACGCAATCGGAGTGAACATGGGGAGGTAGACATATTCTCGCTTCCTAAAAGTTACTTCCACTATTTATTCAAAAAAGAGAGATCCTCTTAATACCACCGAGGTATTAATACGGTCGTTTCAGCAGTTTACTAGCTATGTGGTACGCCAGGTTGAAAAATAAGGTGATTTTGGATAAGTGGTACCGAGTGATTTAGGGTGAATTATTTTACCACTGCAAGCCACACGAAACTACCAGAGAGGGACATCACCGAACTCAAGTTACTCTCATTAGGTGGTCCCATCAACTCATCGCGAACACCTAAGATGCGAGTCAGGCGTGTTACCACTACTCCACCGGCACATACTGGATGCACCTGAATCATCCAATGGAGGCGGGATAGCTCAGTGGTGAGAGCGCGAATTTACTGACCGGAAGGTCCGTGGTTCGAACCCGACCTCTGCCTCTCGACTTCCCTGTCTAGGCTTGGACAACCTCGCAGTATTCCAGCCCTCGTGCTTCCTTCTGGTGGCATGGCAGTTAGGCACCGAAAGGGGGTTACAGCTGAACGATTATCTTTTTTATCATCACATCTGAACAGGCGATGTGATTGATGGGGGTAATTTGCTATATGGAAGCTCACTACGGACATTCTTATTTAGTGGCATCACTTCACTGTCAGGATCAGAAGCAGGCAGGCTTCTTTATGATGACTAGGATGGTATTCTCATGATAGGTCAAGCGTAGAAACAATACGGAGTTGTCTCTCGGCTGACTTCATCCAACATGGGGTGCGGCTTGTGCAGTTAGCCGGCACGCACAGCGAGTTAAAAGTGTATCCTCCTTCTGTCGGTTAACAGAGATGTGACAACATAAAAATGCGCAGGCTCTTGTGGGACAAACAATCTATAGCTAACAATATAACTTGGGTGGTTCTCCCGTCCTAAATTAGTCCGAGGACGACCAAGCGAAGAAAGAAGAAAGAAGAAAGACAACAACTAGTGGTGAAAAACAGGAGATTGATGTGGAAAATTCTCGAATCGTTGGGCTACTATCTCTCTACTAACCGTAGTTTTGTAGTATTTTGCAACTTCCCGGGCGGTTTCTGTTGTGATACGGCATATACGGGTTTTTCACTCAAATGTGCTTCCTACAAGTTCTGGTTTCCTCTATACTACTCGTATCATTGTGGCTGTGAAGCGATGCGTCCTACAATGCATGCACACTTCACGAACTCACTACTTCCTCCCAGATAACGGAGCTTATGCGTATGCAAAGCTTTTGAAAGGACATGCGTTTGCAGCTAGGTATGTGTACCAGGTGATGATGATGATGATGATGATTTGTCTCATTTGAGGGCACTTCTGTCACATGGAGTTAAGCAGGGTGATTTCTGATACAGGACTTTGTTCGGCAGAATGTTACGATTCGGGTTGGCCGAAATTCCTCGTTAATTCCTTGAAGGCCATTGAGATGGATGGATCCGGTGAGGAATGCGCTAATAGAGCGAATCCAAATGCTCCAGATGGTTCAGTGGTTAAAGCGTGAATTTACTGACCGGAAGTTCCGTGGTTTGAACCCAACCTCTGCACCTCGACTGCTCCTGTCTGGGCTTGGTCAACCTGGCCGTATCTCAGCCCTCGTGATTCCTTCGGGTGGCATGGCAGCTAGGAACCGAAAGGGTCTTACAGCTGAACGATTTTTTAAATGTCCCTTTGAAGAAGCCGGTCTTCTCTCGTACTGGTTGATCATTTTCTGGTGGTATGCACAATTATGTGGCAATGGATGCTGCCAATCAAGTTACCCTCTGGTACTGTGGAGTGATAGCACAGTGGTGGTGGTAACGAGCAATTATGATGCTGTTCGATTTCTTGTTGATCATCAGTATATGACCTTCCACGTGACTGGGATAATGGAATAATCACACAAAGAACGCAGGTTATAGACGGTAGACATCTCGAGCTATCGCTATAAGGGGTACCCTCCAAGCTTATGGGGTTTGCCATCTCGAGTGCCAAGGTAGGATCGCTAGTCTTCAAGCAGCCACAATAGTACGTTCTGTGTTGAAAAGTGAGTTGACGGCGAAACCTTGTCAACCATATTTCAACATGATGGCATATTTGGAATTATTGAGTAACAGCTAAAAAGACTTTGTGCCATGATAGTTGTTGCTACTTCTAACGCAGCCTAGGTGTGGGCGTTTCGTGCGAGTTACGTTCGGGTTTTTCATCGTCAGTCGTCATCTAGACTGACTTCATCCGCTGTGACTAAGTTAAACCCAGTATACGTGCTGACTGATCGTGTTTACTCTCGTAATCAAGTCGCTTACTTCTTTCCGGGTTCCATTCTCTTCTGATACTCATTCTCTGATTTCGCACGTCTTTCCTCTGTCGTCGTTTCGACAGCTTTCATTTTTGAATCTTTGCGTGATTCACTTTCCGAGTTCCACAAGCGTGTGCGGATCGGTTGAATTACACGACTGTCGTTTTTTAAAAAGAAATTACCCTGAGACCCATCACTGGTAACTACATTAAACAATGTTCTCTAACATTCTGCCATAAACCGAACTCACCTAACCATGGTCTAATTACTTTTCTTTCTTCTCATTTTCACTTTTCTTCAGGGCACATATCCTCGGTCGCCCCCCATCTGGTTCTCCGACTCTGATGACCCACTGATCACTCGTATCTTTGATCAACTTCAAAACACAGATCCGACAAACTATACAGTTCGTTCGTTGTTTATGTCGATCACGTGATTCCCCTTTGTAGCTTGACAGACAAGTGAAAATGTTGGTGACGCAGTTGTGTCGGTATTTCAACGTTCCATATCCCACTGAGTTACAGACACTTTGTCCTGATTTCGAACCCGACTTGGTACGTCTGAATTTTGCTGTTGTTGTTGTTGTTATCGTCCTCATTTTCCCGTTTGCTTTCACGTTTGGACCACGTTCGTTCAACGCATTTCGTCTGTAGAAACAATCGGAGTATGACTTTCCACCCCTCCCTGCAAGCTTCCTTCTTCGACTTTCTTCTCCATAGTGACTTCGAAAATCGTTCCACGTTAAAGGTCACTGTATTTCCGAAGGTTTGCAAGCAGGACATTCTAAATCGAATTTTGTGCACAGTTATGCGGTCACTGGAGCCGATGTAGTTAGTCGGAAAGACCGATTGATTGGTTGATTATGATGTGCTAATTAACTTGCAACTCATTATTGGTATTAGCGAAGACACGCGACCAAACTTATCCGGCTGGTGCGCCAGAGTAAAACGGGCTAGTTCACATCGGCACGCAACATCCAGATTTTCTGACTGAATGTTGGTGTTAGCCCCTCGGATGTTTGTGATAGGCTAACCTTAGGTCTCCTCCCTGTCCCATTTTTCTTTCCATTATTATCCTTTATTCAACTAAATTGACATGGATGTACGGCAGTGAAGCGCGAGTGTTCCCTGATGATGATGATGATTACGAAAGCCTCGACTCTTTCTGACCCCCCCCCTATAAGACACATTCACACAAGCAGTACCTCCACGAAGGAAGCATTTGCGGAACAATAGTCCACTTATTCCTTTGGAATATCCTCCGTTACCATTGTCATTACTCGGTTGGTTGAGATTTCGTCCCTAATGGAAATCATCAGCAGTGTGCATCCCACGAAACTCCAGTAGGGAGTCTCGAACCTGCGACCTCCCGTCTAGTGGTTTGATCACTTAACGGTTTGGCTATGAACGGCTGATCAGCCAAGTGATTAGCTCAGACTTAGACAAGATATAGAGTCACTCATCCTTCAGTCACGGAAACTACATCACATAGTCACGTATTGAGTGGCTATTCGAGTGACGACTTCTCAGATGGGAAACCGGTTAAATGTTCAACCACTGCGCGGTGCTGATATTTCCAATTTGGATGAAACAGATACACAGCGCTCTCGGTTTCTCAACATCGATTGGCTTCACTGATAGGGCGGGATCTCAAATGATAGTTGCCAAATCTTCCCACACTATCTTCGATGATTCCTTCCGATTTTTTGTACCTACACATCCCTCTATGAATGACTGATGTTAATAAACTGAAAATCCTGGAAAGGCGGTCAACTTGCCGACTTTGAGATAGATACACATAGTGCATCGTCAGCTGAAGCCGTTAGTTTGTATTTATTCGGGTTTATTCTTCATCTTCGAGAGCAATACCGTGAGTAGAGTGTCGGTGCTCCACTGTCGTGCAAACATACACAATCTAATCCCAGTATGACCGCTGCACAAAATTCCTAGCTTAAGAATTGTACAATGTTTTCTGTGGTACGAACTGCTAAGTTCGTTTCCAGTGCTCACTTTCATTTCCACCCTAATCGACATTTGTCGACTAATCGGCATTATCACAGACTATGAACATTTAAATTTTCTGCAGAGTAGATGTTGCTAGTCTGGTTTGTTTTCATCCTCCATGTTTGCACAACGCAGATGTTCACTATGATTTCGAGGCTGAGCCTATGTCCTTGTCAATCTTGTGAATCCGATTTCGGGTCATATGCAGTAATGAAGCGTGTTTCGTGTTTATTAAGCGGATAGGCTCCATATTACCACAGGACGGGCTCTTGCAATTATTCCTCAGTTAGTTACTTATCCTAGTGTTAAATCGTTCACATTTGTCCAGGCTCAGCCTTCGTTCTGTAGAGCGAGGAACTCAGATGTGAGAAATCGTCCGTCCCCTGATGGGATGCTGGCGTGCACCAACGCGCACTGATTGTCGAGAATCAGGTGTTCTCTACGCGTGACTTATGCCTCAGTATGTATTCCTTAATTGTGTTAGCATAATTCTTGTGCGTGAATTTTGCAAGCTTAACAGGGCTAGTTTCTCATGCTGTAGCTTCAGTGAACTGTTCAACTGTTACTCAGCTGCAATGCCATCCGGAGGAAGCACGAGGGCTGAGATACTTCCGGGATTCCCAAACCCTAGACGGGAGTAGCCGAGGAGCTGTGGTTGGATTAGAGACAAGGACGTTCCGGTCAGTAAGTTCGTGCCTTGACCACCGAACTGTCTCAGCCGCTAACCTGACTGAACGCTTCCCACGGCCCTTCACTAGGAGCAGTTTGTTTTTTCCAAAAGTATTGTAAACTTGATGCCGGTCGCAGAAACAGTTTATATTTCGCTGTCCCTATCCACTTCTTCGTGAGAAGTGGGAACATAATGATTATAGTGAGTGTAGTGATCCTCAGATCCTGAGAATGGCTTCCTTTTTTCGAATGAGTTTGCGCCTCCATACACCTGCCAATGCTGAGCTGACCGTTAACGTCAAGTGTCCAAGAACGCGTGCATTTTTGCACAACCAGACAACTGTACGCTTTCGTCGATGGACCGTCTGGCTTGGCAGTGTGAATCCTTGGTGTGCGTCGTGCAACACTGTCTTCCAATCGACAGTTTGATTTGGCTGCTTGATCCAGATCACAAATTCACCCGAGGTGGGATTCTTGATGGAGGCGCACGATAAACCGTCCTTGACGTGTTTTCCTGTAGCTGACTTACAAACAGGGGTTGCTTTGTGTTGAACGAAAAAAACGCGTGAAATGCACAGCTCGTTATCGATTCAGGAACGGACATGAACGTGCTAGTCACCTTGTCCGTACCAGTGGTTGAATAAGATGGTAGCATTTTTGGCAAATTGTCTCTTCCGCGCCACACCGTACGACCATAATTCTTCATTCAACCTCTGACCAGGGCCTTGCTTATTGGGCATATTAGCAATAGATAAAGTGTAAAGGTCGCTATCGCATTCCGTTGATATATGAAATATGGGGTTTAAATATATGTTTTAATTGACCTAGACGTATATGAATCCGAATAGGAACACTTAAATTGGCACACTTCTATAGGTCACTTGTTTACGACGTTCATAACCTTGAAACGGACAAATCACATCTGACAGCAGTCGTCGCGCAATTCGCTGTTCCCGTTTCAACCCACGTGGTGGCGCTCTATCTAGCTGCGTCGTCAATTCCGTCGGACCAGACGACATCAAACACGTGGTCTACAAATTAGTGGGTACTATGCGCAGTAACCTCAGTCTTATGAACGCAGTCTGTCCGCTCGCGTTACCACCCAACGCCACTGGGCTTCACGATACGTTTATATATCGACTAATATTGGTGTTTACTTGCCAGTAACCGCGGATAAATTTTGTCTGTTAGTGAGAAGGCTAATTCGAACGTATGGTTGTATGAATTTTCGCAATAATCGCAAATCCACTGAAACAAGGTTTTTGTGGAGCACATTCATTTCAACAAGCATATCAGAAAGGAGAAATTCAGCTGGGTTAAGTGTAAGTTAAGTCCCTCGTCAGAGCCAAATCAATTTGTAAATGGGTATTACAAATTTCATCTATGGTCTCAAGCATGTTTCGTTCCTTCATGCGTAAGTGAGCTCATGGTGTTGGGATTCTGTAGTTCGTCACTCATACTTCAAGTTGTTGAAGAAACCAGCTAATGTGTGAAGTGAACTATTCAAAGTGCACTGGAAATATTCTGTTCGTCTGGACCGCTCTACTAGACGTGTTGATGTTGGTAATGACGTTACTTAGCCCAATTCGCCGTTCCACTGGCAGCATATAGTATGCTCGCCGCCATTTCCTGAATTTTGAGGGCACTAGGAACAACAATACGGGATTTTCTTTCTCGCCAGCAATCCATTAGCATCATACTGATCAGCAGTTGTATACTACATCGGGACGTGGACGGAGTGAGACCAAACTTCCGTTATAGCAATCCCATGAAAAACAGTTATTACCATGCCAACTGGACCTTTGGTTGAATAAATAAGGCAGGTTTACGTACATTTTACGTAACGAAAGCAGCTTCGATATCGCGCATAACAGGCCCATTGGGTGACAATAAACAGGAGAGTAACGTAGCACAAAGACCTGCCCTACAAACCATCGTCCGGCATACAGTATCAGGACCATAGTTTGCTTTGTGATAATTCCGTCAAGCAACCCTGGCCCAACTTCAGACCAGTCCTGAATATATCCCGTGATGGTTTCTACATTCAGCCGGTTGTTTGTTCATAAGGTTTACCGCTCTTATCATTCGTTTGCTCAACATGCTCTATATAAAATCTTGACGCGATTGCAACTCAGGAATTGTTGGGACTTTCCCCCCTCGCATATTCTTAGCCTGTTCGGACTGCATTTGTATGCAGAAACAATAACGACATGCACAACCGTTGCTGCGCATACACAGAGTGCAACTGGCTATTCCCACAACATACTCCGACCTTCAACCTGTGTGTGTGTGTTCTGTGTGACCTTAGCGATAAGCATCAGACTGAAGCACATCACCAATGCCGACACAACTGCTCGCATATCGGTCATCAATAGCAGATAAGATCGCGCAGTTGGCGGAATTGAATTTATTAAGAACCAGTCAGCTAATTCGGGTCAGCAATCATTACTCGAATTCCCAGTCTTCCAGGTTGTGAACCACTTCCATATGGAAACGTTGAGTGCCGTCGCGGTCCGAGTTACCGGATCCTTCATGACTGCGGTACGCAAGCTTTGGTCGATCACTCACACAATTAAAATAGATATCCTAAATTGTACTAAGCCGTCGTCCTGCGGTGAAGCCGTACATATGAATTCTCATTCTAAAGGATGTTCACTTGTGTTGGCACCTCTCTGCGAGGACTTAAGTTTTTCAACGTGAGTTACGTTGGACGCAAGCGGTTTTGTTAACAGTTCAGTCAAGTTCTTTGAACATGTGGCGTCATCTTGGGTACCTGCACATTAAATAACCAAGCTGCTGTAACCCCTCACTTTCAGCTAAAGCGAAAAGTGACGCCCGTGTTCCATCTAAGGGGATCATCGTTTGTCTGATTGCCAATCAGGAAGTCAGTTGGTGATATCATTATCGATTATTTTGGGGCCTCCTAAGCTAGTCACACTTCAGAAGTGGCATCGGTGAACAATGGGATAAATAAAAAAACAGATTGTCAATTTTTCTGTCACAGCGTTTACTGCGTATGCAGAGCTGTTGCCTTATTCGGAGTGACACTCTAAAGACTTGTGCCATCGGTGCGATCCACCTTCCATGATGCGGTCCACGTGACGCCGCGTTTGGTCAGGCACCCAAAAAATTTTCGGTTGCAAGAGGATGTCAGCATGACTTGAGCTATTCTCTATCCAGATTGTCCTGGTGAGTGCTCAGAGGTGTGGACAACCGAAATGTTTGTGACAGACCGATGCTAGGCCCTCTTCCCCGTTTTGCTATTCTCACCACTAAGCTTTCCATAAATACACTAACCTAGTCGTATGGCGTTGGAGCACTAGAGTTCTACTCTGGCGTGATTGTCCATGAGGAGTATTTGTGGCTACAGGAATCAAACAGCTAGAGTGATCAAAGCCAATCGGTTTTGGGGTCATGGAGTTTGATTGCCTTCCGAACTTCGCAACCGGACGAGCCAATTTACTACATGGTAGATAGAAAACAAGGTGACATCTAGACGTTAATTTCTGTCGTAACAAATCAAATAAAATCGTTCAGCTGTGACACTTTTTAGTGCCACTCGAAAGAAGCACGGGAGCTGAGATGCTGCCAGGTCACCCAAGCCTAGACAGGAACAATCGAGAAGTCGGGGTTGGGTTCGAACTTCGGAACTTCCGTTTAGTAAGTTCGCGCCCTAACTACTGCCACATATGGAATGGAATCTATTTGTCGGCTGGCTCCGGTCGACTTACTTGGGTTAGGTGGCACAAGGGTCGATAAATTTAACTTGATTTGAGCTTTTACTGCTTTACTCCAACATGTTGTCCCTGTTGAACATACGTAATAAAGCAAAACCTTGTTACAATGTGCATGTTTTACTTACTCTCTATTCTTGTATGACATCCAACACCGATCTTTCTATTACAGTCCCCTCCCGAAGCTACCCCGTCATCCGAACCCAGAGCTGAATCCCCCGAACCCAACAGCGATGCCGAAGATACTGGATTTGAGGATGAAGATGTCCAGCTGAACGATCCTTTTGATGACTCGTGAGTGTTTTGTTATGTTGTTTTCATCACACAGGTTACTTGTACAGTCGCCCTTTAAACGCCATTTATTTTACCAATGCTCCTACAACTAAATTGTTCTCTTCCTGTTAGCCTCACATCACAGCCTTTTCGGTTTCATGCTCACTTGCTTCATTTTTTGCCTGAAAATTTTTGGAAGAGAAGGGGAGAAATAAGACTGAGCAGACTCTACGGTGATCTAGGGGTTAGAGCTCCCTTCGTAATCCATTAGCTATACTGGACGTGGTCCTTGTGGTACACCGTTTGTCATACTAGGTTGGCCAACGAATAGAGGTCAGACTGACAGTTTACTAACTCTCCATGTTGAGAGGTGAAATATGCGCATCGGTCTGTTCTTCAAAAGTTGGATGGCTACCAACAGCCGCTGTACAGCGGTCAGGCTTTTGAGCTAGAGGCTTTGGTTGAGAATTTTTCCTCTCTGGGTTTGGGTGTCCTGTCTACATACAATTATAAATTGTACAACTGCCACATCAGCCGTCGCATGGCTTTCGGCACTGAATTTCAGACCAGTCGCTATCGCTGCTTGATGCGAAACGCTGCACATAATTAAGGTAGAACGCTTGATAGACGACGGCTCATGCAAAGCATGATGATGGTGATATGATGATCGTTCAGCTATAACACCCTTTCAGTGCCTAGCCGCCATGCCACCCGAAGGAAGCACGAGGGCTGAGCTACTCTCAGGTTGCCCAAGCCTAGACAGGAGCACTCGAGATGCCGGGGTTGGGTGTGAACCACGGACCCCCCGGTCGCTAAGTTTGTGCCTTAACCAGCGAGCTAATTCGAGCTTCAAACAAAGCGTACTTGTGGATGAAACAATCAGGTAGAATCAGAAGGCTTTCTTTGGAAGATGTTCTGATACACAGGATCCAACGAACCGGTCGCTAGTGTGCTGGTCAAAGATAATATCGAAGGTGACATTCACATCCCCTGGCAGAACGGTTTCAACAACAGTTGAGTTGGCCATCTGTACCTTTTATGCTTAACTCTGCCCTCTCAGTTTAAGTTCCTTGAAATGTCATCAGCTCTTAGGTATAGGTGACCATCCATCACTATTATTCATATTCGGGGGCGGCTTTAGGAAATTTGAGATCAGGAATGCGTCCCAGAAAAATGAGACAGATTGACCATCGTACCTTTATTCAAAAGCAATAGCTAAAGCGACTGCTCTAAGCATAGGGATATAAGCGTCACCTCAGTCGTAACACGGTCACCGGCTTCACTAATACTGCGTCTTCGAACATCAACACCGGAGACATGCTCGTGAGCTTCCGGCATGGTTGGGACTTATTAGGGAATGCATTGACAGCTTTCCGTTACGTCCATTGCCTAAGCAGCGCCAAACATATCACGATTTTCCTCGGTTTCAGCGGAGTCAAAGGTTTCGTTGGCAGATTGATTTTTCCACATGATAAAGCCCTTGTGATTATTCTTGTCTTTGCGTCCCTCAGTTCCGGTTAAGGTTTACAATAAATCATACATAAGCTTGCTTACAGCTAGTGGCGTCCATCCGCGTTGTTTCCCCTCCATCTCCCTCTTTTCGACTTTGTCACTCCAAATACCGCGAATACAAGTATGAAAATCGCATTCCGATTATTTGAAAGACATTGTTCTGTTATGTGGTGGTCATGCTCTCGCATAAACTGCTGGAAGTAGGGCAACACAACGGAAGTGGTCCGTTGTGTTTGGCGCGCGCTTTGTACCTTCAAACAACAGTTTTCAGGATTTGTACTTGTAATTTGCACAAGTACTGTACTTCACAACTCCAGAACGAGACGTCTGGGTTTTCCAATAAGTTTCCTAATTTTGACAGTGGCATAAGCAATGGATGTATTGTTGCAGCCTAAGTCAGTGCACGTGTCATCAAGACTCGAGATGCGCTCTCCAAGTTGCATCATTTTCGGCTTAAGAAATGGACCGTCTGTCTGAGACAACTCTCAGGGCAGTCTTGATAACCGCGACAATTTGCCTGTTCGGTCCGAGGACCTCAAGCCTCTGCAGACAACTGACCATCAGTGTCTTCGGAGCGTAGCCTGGCTCAGTCTAGCTTGGGTCTGTCCACCATTTTGTGCTGGGCTTGTGTCGGGTGAGGCTCGCAAAGAATGCAGGACCATGCCCGCTGATTACGCTTTGTTTCAACGTGCTACTCAGATGTATTTACTTGAGCGCTGTTAGAATGTGAAAACGTCTTGCTTTTGACCGTTTTCGCTTTACAACTGTTTTCCGGTGCGGTTTATTAGAGTTTCTTTCTCCATTATGCTATCTACCGCTGATTTACAGCAGATTTACAGTAGATGGAGTCCCTTAGTCTCCCCCGAACTGATGTCCTGCTTGAACCGAAATCAGGCAGATTTCGACAAACACTATCATTTGCACACGAATTTGGTTTTGACAGGAGACTCAATTGAATCTAGCTGAATCTCTCTTTTATGGTGATCCGCTTCATTTTGGGTTCAAGTAGAACACAAGGTTAAGGGGAACTTGGGGACCACGCCTACCTGATGAGTCTCAAGTAGACCGAGACCTGTCGTGGGCTGTCGAAGAGTTTTCAGCAACTTTGTGAGTAGCGTGTTCCGCGTTGGCAGTGCACTGTGCTGTCTTGAATGTCGTACCAACTGAAAAATAAGGTAGCCTGATGCAGCGCACTTATTTAGAGCGGACCATCATAAACGAGAGACTCAGCCGGATTCAGGTGAGTCTCCCGTTAAGACCGAATTCGTGTGCAAATGGGAATGAATATGTATTCAGTGCAGTCATTCCGGTATTGCAGTGGTGCTGGCATCGCTCGAAGTGTCTTTCTCCTGTGTACTTCCACGCATTAGAACCGCCTTATAGAAACTTATGTACGGCCTAAATAGGATTTTGAACCCTTGCACTCGATGCTCAAAAAAAGCATCATGTTGCCATTGCTTAACGGTGAAAGCAGCGCATGAGTTACCTCGGAATTCTGTATTGGAAATCATCCCCATAACGCTTATTCGCAAGCGGCTGCTCTCCAGATATCCGTTGATGAACGACATCACGTTGGTGGTACTCAACACTAAACAAACATCAGTGAAAGCATCCAATTAGCTGCGATATTTCTTCAATTTGTTTATATTCTGCCAGCTTCCGACCATTCAGCTGTGAACTTCCCACGAACCTCTGTAAAATGGTTTTTCCACACGAATACGAGTTGCTTAGAGACCTGACTTTCGTCGCTTTTGAATTTCATAATCTGTGTGATTATTCTTCCATGTGACTGGTAGCTGGCATGTTTCACGGTTGATTTCTGTCGTGACCTGCACGTCACCTAAATGTGATTGACCTGTTTATCGTCATTCAGGCGACTGCTTTCTAGCCTTCACCTCCATTTGCAGTCTTGCGTATAGTCAACAATAGCTGATTCAAACTTTACTGGTTGTTTATAGATAGTCGGCATCTGATATACTGCCTTCAGCCGGTAAATTGCTGAACTTTATTTGTACTAGACCCACTGCGCGCGCGCACACACACACACACACACACATCTCGCCATGCTTGCGCCGATTCATAGTCGCCACTTTGTTTTCACTGGTTCAACTGTGGTAAACTGCAAACAGTTTTGAACTGAGCTACAGATGGCCTACTACAAAGGGTGCGCTAAAACTGCACACGTCCCGCACTCGACATGGTTATTTGATGGATGTGGCCTGGTTTACTAAGTGTTCTTTTCTGATAGCCCACGTTCAGCCGTCCGTTTCTTTCAAGGCGGTTTCGCCTGTCAGTAGTTTTAACATTTGCTTGGGTGACTGGGTTCATACGATGTATAGAGCCCAGAGAGAGAGATTGAACGAGTGTATCAGCCCCTGTGTTCGATCAGACATGAATGAGCGTGTAGGTCAGAGTTTCTCAAGGGGTATGATCACAGAACGATCTGAGATAGATGGCTGGTTCGCAGGGTCAATCAATATGATAGTTCCGTTTGTGAACGCGCCGACTGGATTTATCATGACCTGTATCATCGCTTATTGCAATGGTTCTTGAGTGGTGATAAACCAACCGAAATACAGTAGACCCTTTCACTGCTGATCGCCTTGTGCTTTCATCAAAATACTTCCGTTTATTCGTCCGGGTCCAACTGTACCCACTGTTTATGAAGCAGATTTGATCAAACCTGGGATCCCACTACCAAACCAACAGCCAACAGCGTGGACTATTGTTTTTTTTATATTCACGGACTTCAGTTGGAAAGGGAGCTGTTGTACCCTTACCGGAGGATGACCTGTTTTCACAGGAATAAACGAATCGTATTCAATTCTGAACACTCGTATTCTCTCTAAAAAGATGGAGTTTGTTCAAATGAACCTGGTCTTTTGAGATACTGTTGTATAACATATACAGCATGGTAAAAAATGGGAGTTTCTTAACGGTTTTGATTTTGCTGTTCATACTACACATAGAATAGAAGTTCAGGAATATTCCAGAATCCAGTCGACTATGGCGTAGACCCTTCTTCTTCCATCGGTCGATCATTCAGTGCCGCTAGTCATAAGCTTGCCTGGTGTCCTCTAGCGTACGCAAAATGCATTCATTTCGCCTGGCCCTTAAGTAACTAAACCCTCACAAATACATCAGAACGGTCTTCTCAAATGCGTGTCAGTCTGACTGATCTGGAATGTTAACTATCATTGGATAGGAGATTCACAACCGCACCTGGAGTTGGGTTTTCTCTCTGCGATATAATCCAGCCGGTCGCATCGGATCTCTGACACGACCGTGGCTTCGCTTCAGGTCCGGAGACTTCCGGTGACAACCACAATTCTCTTTCGAGGATTATCAGATGCGTGAGACACCGGGTAAGATTACAGACCAGAAGCACTATCTCGCTAAAATTGCCGAAGAACTGGGTGAAGTGAGAACTGCCGGAAACGTTCAGAGATTGTTCAATTGACTTGATCTAATTTCCTTTTTATTGAAAATATCAAGAACAACAATATTACTCCGGTTTCTCCGGATTATTGATCACCACAACTGTGCCTGGTACAGCTTGGCGTCAGTGAATCTGTAACTAGTTCATTACGGAACTGATTTTGGGCCGCGCTGCAGGGCCTCAGCCGTTTGCTACAAATGCGGAGTTATCTTTTCCCGTGCCTCAGAATGACAGAAACAGTGAGGTGCATACTGTGTGACTTGGAAGAATTGTGTGGAGAGAGTTTTGTAAATTTGTCGCTGTTGGTATGATATGCCCTCCTGGACGGAAACGTAATGGCTAGTTTATGTCTGTGGGAATGAACCTTCTCGCAGTGTGCCTGTGGTGCCATAACCAACTGAGCCGTAACAGGTAGTGTACTTGCCACACTCAGCCTCTTATAACAGGTTAGTCAATAGGTGAAGATCTGACTAACAAAGTCTTCTAGTCTTCCACGTTGGATGTTAGACTGTGTAGTGGCTTGCCCCCTGAAGTGTAGAGTGTTGTGGCGGTCTCAGGCCACTCACCATTGACTTGCGTTTCGGCCTTTGAGTTAAAGAATCTGGTTCAGGAACTTAATCTTCCTCTCACCCCAAGTACTTCATGTTACGTCGACTGTCGCGTAGCGCCATCAACCGGGGTGTCTTACTTGCTACATACAGCAAGAAAGCAGGCTACTGCTGACGTGTATTCAGTAGATTTGGTCTCCCCTCATCCAGTTGCAGGCGTCCTCTTCGTAGTCCCACTCTTAGGGGCGGGATGGCTCAGTGGTTAGAGCACGAATTTACTGACCCGAAGTTCCGTGGTTCAAACCCGTCCTCTGCATCTCGACTTCTTCTGTCCAGGCTTGGGCAACCTGGCAGTATCCCAACCCTCGTGCTTCTTTTGGGGGGCATGGTAGCTAGGCACCGAAAGGGTGTTACAGCTGAACAATAGTCCCACTCTTAAGTTTTGACAGATCCGTTCAACGCCCACCATAGTTAATTACAATGTACACGCTTAACTCGACTACCACGACCGCAGATACCCAAAGGTCATTCTTCACATCCCCATTGGTTCCCTCTTGCTTCCAGCTGCGCAACTCTGGTGATCAAGAAATCTCCCACGGCTGGTTCTGCCGGGGTGCGTATTGTTTTAGGCCACCGAGCCGGTAGATCTCTGCCTGAGCGGATGACGCTTGACATTTGCGTGTATGAGGTTCGTCTGGCAACGTCCGTGAAAGCATCCCGTAAACCGCTTGTGGTTCCAAAAGACCTCTAACAACGTTTTGAGCGCTTTATTACAGCAGGCTAGAAGCTCAGGTATTGTCGTTTTTGCCGGAGAAGAGAACACGCTGAAGCTGCTGAGGCTCAATTGGGTAATCACTTTGGGCTCGAGTCAAGGCGCATGACAACTTATGTGCCGACTGCAAACTATTCCCATGTAGTACAAACTTCCGGAACCGGTTGGCTACATGCTGCCTCCCCCTCCCCATCCCCGCATGACAGCCGAAACCCCACGCAGGTAGACTATATATCTACCAGCTGCAGATGGCGTGCATCGGTTACTGATTGCCTGTGGTTCTGGAATACTTGTGTGAACTCTGGTCACACTCTTGCTGCTTTTCTTTGCGCTTTCCGGGAGCGCGTGAAAGGCTCACACCTCGCTTGGCCATTGAGAGACTGTCGGACTTCATTGTGTGGCAGACCTATGAAAACCACCTCTCTTGTGGACAGTGCATCTTCTGATATTGACTCTTACTGGAAGGTATTATGCATAACCCCGAAAGATGGTGGGTATTCTGCTTGTACAACGGCGCAACCGACTAGATCCAAGTACTGCATCTGGAGCAAAACTCTAAACTTGCTTGAGGCTCAGACTTCTGGTCGAGAGAACAATACAGCTGGATGATTTGTCAGGCATCATGTGGGAAACAGTATTTACACAGATCGGGTGGATTGGTGGCTCCAGAGAGCTGAACTCACAAAGGAAGCGATTAACTGTGAATGTGCGAAAACTGTTCCGACTAGTACGCGCAACGGGCCCCGAAAGGCCTTTGTGATAGAAGTAATCAACGGCAAAAGTGGCACAAGCTTTTCTAGTGCAACCAATCATCTAATTCTTCGGCATGAGCTTCGCACTCACCAGGTTCAAAGTAATGCTGCGGAATTTACAGTCTCGTTGTGGAGGCCTTTCTCATGGACGTGTGCAGCTTGCGATGAAGCAGTCTTGTTGATATTGGCACTGATTTTAAGTTGCAGTGTAACCTATTATCAGATATAGTGGGCCGCATTGTTCTCCGGAAAGCGTCCCACACTAATAAAGAGTTGTTTTCTATTCCTTATTGGCGATAAGCTTTTAAGCTTGTTTGTATCCCCTTCGAAACTTTGAGCTCATTGTATCGATCCCCGTCAGAGGAACTCCTCGTATTCTGAACCCACATTGCTTTTAGCATCCGGCTTTAACACCTGTCATTATTGCCTTTATTACTTCCATGTCCAGTCTTCTCCATATCCAAAAAATACGTCAGTTTAACTCGTTTTTTCGATGGTCTCGGATGAGGGACAAACGACCGTCGTGTCGAAGCACCGGAAAACTCTGTTTTCTGCTTCGAAATATAAAGGAGTTTTTACGTTCCATTATTTAAGGATAAAATCTGGTCATTCGTCACTGGTCCGTTCACAGAGTCGCTAAACCAGTTTGCCCGGAACCGGGTGATTAGATTGGATCAATATCACAACTCCGGCTACTCATCATCTATGAGGCTATGGGTGTTTACCTCCAGTTGCAGTTCTGGTTCCCCTTCAAATCCCCAGGCACATGCTATTGACACTTTCAATGCGTTTTTAACGCAGTCGTTGCATTTTGATGTCCACCCGAACGAACAAGATTTTTAACAACTCTAGTGACCCATAAGAAGGTTCTGCTTGTTTGGTACTTGTGAATTCGATTTTGATTTGTCCCCTAACCGGATGAGCCTGTCAGAAAGAAACCGTTGGCAAACACTTTTGAATAAATTCAATATATCACTACAGACCCTGCATTGAGCACCACAACGTTTTTTGCGTTTTTTCGTCTTTTAGAGCCTCCTCGGAAGATCGACCCGAGTACGATGGCATATCCGTCGAGGATGCAGAACAGTTGGAAAAGTTGAAAGCTAATCGACTCCAGTTGTGCGCCGAGGTAGGATTAATTTTCATTGTATATACTAACGTCGTTCTGTTCTGCTGATGTAGTTCCACAACTTAAGCTTGTATTTCAGCTCATCACTTTGATTTTCTCAACCCTGGTTTCCATCACAGTCATTGTCGACTTGGACGTCTAGATTGTTTCGCCCTATCTCTCATGACTTGTGTAATCTTATAGGTCGAATTTTGAGACCTAGCTTTATATGTCCTTGTCCGCTTGCGAAATAGTCAACCTGTGAACACTAACTCGTGGACATCATGAGGTTCAGCTTAGGATGGTAACCCAATCAGTTTATCTAACTTTTTCGTCCTACGGTAGCTTGATTCCAAGTCCGCAGGCATGGCCAGCCTGCAGAAAACAAACGTTTAAACCTTGCTTGAGACTGACATTGGCTCTACCCTCTTTTTGCGTGTTTCAACTGCTCACCTAATCGTTTACAACGCGTGGAGTCCTTTAGTTTGTTTCCTTATCCTTACACCATCGTTAACGCATTTCTTGTGTGGACCAAGGAAGCACATTTTCACTCTTGTTGTGGTCCCGATCCTAAGTCCGAACAACTCTGTATTGCATTGATTTAGAGCGATCATTTTTACGTAAACCCCGTGCATTACTTTCCTTTCCCACCATAGGGCGTGACCAAAGGATCAATACAATCATCTGATCGTCTGATGAAAGAACTGCGTGAGATTTACCGGTCCGATAGCTACAAGCGGGGTGAGTCACCCGGATTTGCTTTCTTTGTGTTTGGACTTTTGGCATTTTTGAACTCTCGGTGTTCTGATACTCGGTGTTCCACCTACCTACTGTTCCAGGTATCTTTACGGTGGAACTACAGAATGATAACCTTTACGACTGGAAGGTTAAGCTGTACAAGTGAGTTATATGCTTAGAATAACTGCATGCATGAACTGCCTATCAGTTATGCATGATTTATGCGTCATACACTTCACGTCTTTCTCACAGTGTTGATCCTGTTCAGTTGCCAACGTCTGCGGCTGCCAGGTGTTACACAGATTTACGAATGTGCTATTCCATCCCTATCTTGTCTTACTGGAATCAGATCAGCGAAGTTGATCATGGAGTGATGGGCTGCCCGAGAGACTCATCGGATATGCGAATGTCACACTGAACGTAGCACATGGATACGGAAATACATTTGTCTTGGTACTAACTTATATCTGTCCTTCTAGCTTCCTCACTCTGGTTACCCGTTAGTGAATTGATCGGTTTGCCTTTCTATAGAATTTATGCGGATGAAAAAGCATATAATCAATTGTAGTCGATTCAGTTAGTCATCATTATCATAATCAACAGCATAATATCAATGTTCAGCACTGATGCTCCGCTGCCATAGTTCAGTTAACCACGTGAATGCGTTGAAGATGGCTGAAGGCTTATCCCCCTTTGTTCTCAGTAATCTTAGGAATGACTGGGCTTGTGTAAATCTCTTATCATGTTTCGTATCCATGCTATTTGTTATTACGCCTGTAAAGGTGATTTTACACCTGTAAAGGTATAAAGGTATTATTAACATGACAGGAAGTTAGGCACTTTCTAATAGGGACCCAGTAATACAATGCAGACGCAACAATGGAGACAGTTAATGGGATACATCCGTTCACTCTTGCATGTCAGATAAGTGCCCTGCTATCCAGTTGTTTGATTATAAAATCTAGTCGAAGCTATGTGTGTTCATCATCGTCATCGAAAGCACATCAGTTTTCAAACGCCGCTGACGTGTTGGTCCAAGGGTCTGCATCCAGAGAGGCCTCAGTTATCAACCCGACTGGGTTTTACCGGTTAATGTTTTCATACTAACTCGGTGTTCCTACGAGACCCGGCCAATACTTCGGAGACACTGACAGCTCTCTGATGTTCTCTGCATGTACGATCTATGTTTCTGATCCACAAAGCTGTTCGGATCGCACTGCAGCAGTGTACACTCTGCCCTTGCCAGACAAGCTGACGTCACGTCGGTGCCATAGATGTCGGTGGTTGGTGATAGCTGTCCTGGCCTTCCCGACTCGATACTCTCGCCTTCAGCCAGTCCATCGGAACTTACACAACTGCCTGAATAAGCAAATTTATTTACGATGTCGATTGGCTCGTCCGTAAGCATGAAGTTTAAGTTTGATCGCACCCAGGCGGGTAGCAGTATATAGCAAGTATGAAGCGCATGCCAAACTGTGCGGCAGAATGGTTTGTATTTTTAAAGGATCCGAACCAAGGAGAGCAATATCGTTTACATACTCAATATCTTAGCGAACTCCCCGGAAACATTTCGATCCCCGAGGTTTTAGAGGCGGGCAGAGTAATTTCAAGCAGCACACCAATAACAAATTTGAACAGGGACGGTGAAAGAGGTCAGCCTTGTCTCACGTCACTGAACATGGTGAACTCAAACGAAAGTTTGCTGTATTCTCGTACGCCCCTACAGGAGTTCGCATACAGTGCCCTCATAAGGGATATAAACTTGGAAGGGACACCTTCGATCGACATGATCAAAGCAGCTTTCACGTCAAGAAAATCGGCCAACGTGGGATGTTTGAATATTAGACTAGAACGCAAAATGCCGTTGCACAACGTTTTAACGCTCGGGGGTGACATTGTTTATGAGAAAGTTGTTCTCGCCCTCAGAGTTTCAATGTAACCTGGACTTTTGGCTTGATGCGCAGCAATGGTTCAGGCGGATATACAGATCCGTGTTTTCGGCTGGACTCTAGGTTTTCCGAGCAGCCATAGACTAGACGTTTTGGAACGACCGTTTTTCAGATTTTAGAGTGAATGGACTGCAACGACATATAAAGTGTATATTCTCCAATCTGTCATATTCGCACTCGTATTCTGCACATTCCAATATCTGGGGGTCTGCGGTTATTCCGTCCCATTGTGTCTAATTTCAATGGGTCCCAGAATTTAGCGTTTTCTAATAATGAGCATACCTCAACCAGGCCGGTCCAGCTCACAATAAAATAATCTGGGTTTTCGAATTCACCAAACCCTAATTTGCACTATGAAAGCCAGAAGTGGCCAACCGGGCTACAATCATGGAAAATAATACCCTTGGTGCTAAACGTCTGGTAATTATACAGGTTCGGTATAGTCAATTTATGTCGTAGAGTGGTTGCAACTGACTTCTCAAGCTTCCCATTTACCTGTTTTACCTAACTTTCTCCACGGGGAACAAAGAACTTCGTTGGCCCGTAGCATTTGAGACGGTTTTAGTTAGCTGTCCGATGTTCACCCGATTCCCCCCCTCCCCCCCCCCGTTTGTCCAACTCAGTCAGCAAGTTTTGCGGGCTCCTACAAGGGGGGAGGTGGATTTTTGTGACTGAGTTCTTCCAGTTGCTTTTGGCATTGCCAACACGACCACGTATATGTTGATTTGACCCTATATCGGTTGACCTGGGTCTCCGGTCAAAGGGTAGGATCACAAGTGCAAGTTTTACGAGCACGTGGCCGTCGTTTTCTCTTCAAATGTGTTCGCCCAGTTTGTTTGACATCTGATTCCAGATTCCACGCCTCCACAAAGCCCTAGTAGTTCGCTTGTTTTCCGGAACATCCAATGGGCAGGTTCCATTGACCAGCTCACGCACCGTCGTTCGGCGCACACAATCGCGAGCGTAACGATACGTGTCACTCCCACAACAGTCTAATTCATCCATGTAGTCGGACTCCAACTCTCACCTGCCAAAGTTGACTGGATATTAGACTGAGCGCTAAAAAGAACAACTGAAAGACAAGGCAGCGTCCACTGTGAGTTAGGTTGCCTCATTACTGGACCAGAAATGCAGCAATGGGCTAGAGGTGGGCACGGCTGTTGACTTCATGTGTTGCGGGTTGGACTGTTGGTCGGTGTCAGAATCTTGTCTTGCTCTTCAGCGAATAAGAGTGAAATGCAGGAACGAATGTACAGGAAATTAAAAATTTATCCGCTGAATTTTCGGTCAATACAGGCGGTTAGCTACGTAGGCTGTTAGAAAATTTTCCAAAGACGATGCCAAGAGGACCAATAGGTATCGCACCTATGCTGATCAATTCTTCGTTTATCTCGTTATTCATGTAGCCCAGCTGTCATTTGGTGACAGCCCACGAAGAATTGCTGGGTTGTACAAAACCTAATAGTAGGCTGTTCAATATTTTTTTGTCGCCAAGTAAGTTCCGGATCGTTAGCAGTTCGAATTGGGCGATTGTGTGCGAGTATGTTGGCTTGGTTTCTGCGGGAATTCCTAGACCTCAACCATAGAAATCGTACAGTTCTGTGGGAAAATTTTCCGTACTATGCATAGCCTATCCGCCGGTGTTTGGCGGTCAACTTAATACATTTGCAGTGGACTGTTTCTGCTCAAGTAATCGCTTAGTACGCGACACTCGTAGCCATTGTCCCTACGGGGTGTAGGGAGTCGGTGAACAGGAACTGAATTCTGCGTTTATATCCTTTTGGTGAACGTAGCCCTACAAGTTGTATCGGCCTGATCCTTTTGATTATTGATTAATGGTTCGCTGTATTGGATATTTTTCATGCCTTATTCATCGTAGTCCAGGCGGGAGGTGGTCATCCTGTAACTTATCAGGAGGGTAGGAGGGCGGACAGTCTATGACCTGGTAATAAAAAATGAAGAGATTGATCAGTTAACAACTGCCGTTTCACTGGATGAAGACCTTGGTTCCTCCTCTTCAGTGGTTAGTGACACTGTCAGACATACCCAAATCACGTGGTTAGTGGCGCTCCTGCATCAAGTCTATCGGCTCCAATGCTCTCCTCTTCATGATTCAGCATCAACCATCTGGTTATAATATAGCCTTCAACGCCTACCTCTATCTACCTTGCTCTGCCGTTTTTCCGCGATCAAAACTGGAGCAGCTGGAACCTACTTACCCTTCATTCAAGGTTGATAGCTAATAAACCGACGGAATGAAATGCTTCTACAGGCTATCACCTAGCTCTTCATCTCTCCTTTACTCTTTCGCATGATGATTTTTTCCTAGTAAACAACATGACGGTGTGATAGTGAAACGCTATTGTTTAAAAGTGTGTTGCCGTCGTATATGAGGATTACAAAGCCCCGCGTCTCCAACCGTGCAGTATTTCATCATTGATGAAGTAATGAGTCGAACTCTGGAAGGTCTCGGAAACCCCCAGGTGAGAACTTTGTCGACATGGAATATGCAAACGACATTTTTTGAAGGGCAGAAAGCGCAAGCATTACCAGAAAAGTTGACCAAAGTCATTCTGTCCTTTCGATCTTCGCATCCATACAGTGCAAGTTCATGCTGCCTTTGAACCTGCCTCTAAGAATTCAAGGAGTGACACTGAAAGTTGTGGAATGCTATACATATCTCGGAAGTTGCATTGGCCCTGACAGTAGTGTGACAGACGAAGTGAACGCACCAATCTCGAAGGCCAGATTTACTTTTTCCAACTTGCGCCACCTGTGGCATCACAAAAACATATCGCTGGGTGTTAAAAGACGCCTATATCAGACTACAGTACAGGCTGTATTGTTGTACGGATGTGAAGAGGAGCTGAGATATTATCAGGCTTTTGACCACTGATGTCTTAGAAGTGTAGCTGGGATCGGCCGTAACCAGCGAATTCGGAATGAGATTGTTAGGAAATGGGTGAAGCGCGGAAAATGCATCCAGCGCTGCAAACTGAGCTGGTTGGGTCATGTGTTACAAATGGGAGTTACCGTCTGTCGAGAATATAATTGTTTCCGTCACTTAATTCATAGGTAGAAACCTAGAGGTAGATAGAATATGATATGGCCGAATGGAGTGAAATTTGCTGTGAAAAGTTTGGGTGCTTTTGATACTGTTCACCACCTAACCCTCCCTCTGCTTGGCTGGAGATACTGAACAATAATGTGACTAGCCCATGTCAGTTGGGTTCATGCTGTTAAATTCTATCCATGTTGTTTGATTGAGTGTTGGAGGTGTAGTGTTGGTGGTCGGCTACCCCCGGGTCTCCCTCTCTGCTCCATTTTTATTTATCCATAATAAGGTTTTATTCAGATACATTGGCATGGTTGTGCGGCAATGTTCTCCTTGGTCTTGCTGTCAGTGTTGATGATGATTATGAATAAGCCTTTAAAAACAGTTGTTTGTATCCTCCCAATAGTCATCTCAGAAAAACCCCGGTTTCTGTGCGGTTCTATTCTATGAATATTGAGCACCTACAAGTTGCTTATCTCATTTAACGCTCGTATGGGCCATTTCGCTCACGCGTTCCGGTGCTTCATTTAGTTGGTTTTATCTCGCTTTATTTCGCACGATAGTGTGAACTCTCAAAACTAGTGCCAGACTAATGGATTTTTGTTTCGCTCACAGCTCAAAATTTCCAACGAAGTTGATTTTAAGATCACTGTCAGTGCTCTGATTGTACTCCATTCAATTGTCGGTTTTGTTCAGCCCCGTAGTATTTGACCTTGAAAACCTAGCGCATGCTAGTTTGACGCTACCGTATATCGTAACCATCAACTCACGGGTTTCTGTTCTTGTGCAACTGCGAGCTGTTTCCTCGTCTCGTCTCGGTTCGTCAGTCACGTCTCTAAAACGGGAACGAAAAACACGGACGTCGATTTTTTGTCAATCGGTCTTTGACCATATCATGTGGAGTTTAAGTCAGTTGAATAACTGAGATTGTTAATTAAGTTTTGACAAGCGGCTCAATAGTACCTGGACTCAACAGTCATGTGCTTCCATTCGCCGGAAATCAGAAACGCATCGTCTCCTAGCATCCGTTTCCGAACGATGATGGCTCCGTCGCAGTCACCTGGTTCTTCAGTCTTTCCTATGGGGCACGCTCTTGACCATTGTTTTTCCCAGATATGCATATGTAGCCACGTACAGTTAAATCTAATTTTCCGTGTTAATCTTTTATCACTTTTTTGCCACACATCAATCTTGTTTGTACTCAGTTTGCTTTTTTACTTCCGTTTAGAGTCGACGAAGACAGTGGATTGTATTTGGATATGCTTGCTCTGAAGAATCATCCCAAGCTGGAAAACCACATCGGATTACAGTTTATGTTCAAGGTGAATTCCGTTTTGGGTTTTCCTTCTCCAGTGACTGTTCTCCTCAACCTCCCGATAACGTCTTTATGTTGTGTTTGTCGTCGATCACGAATGCTACTCTGAGTGAAGATTCTGAATTTGATAGATATCTGCTTCTGACGGTTGTTTATCAGTCAGTATTTTTTCCAAGGCACCGAAAGGGTGCTACAGCTGAAAGTATTATTTTATATTGAGGGTAGTCTACAGAGGTGCATTCAGCTACTCACTAACTCGTGGCTCCGCCAGGCTTTACTTTACAGTCCGACAGCGTTTCGGCTGTCTACTTTTGTCCAGAAATGGCAGCGATGTGTGTATGTGAGCTTTCATAAGCTTCCACACGAGCGATATTTTTTTCCTGCTGGTCTTTCTGACACTTCGTAATAGTGCAGTGGTGTGCGGAAGTGAGCCGCTTGAAATAACCGCGGATCACTTCGATTGGACGGATGTGTGGCGAACCGGCTACGGACCAATAAGATAGAATGTGGGCCAATCAGGATCGAGCACTTTTATCTCGACGCTTCTCGCCCCCTTCGCAAACATTCTAGCTTGACCTTGTGGAAAATTTTGTGATTACTCCACAATTGTCTCCGTGGTAAGCTGCTCCAAACCGCCTTTCCTTTAGATATACCATAGTGGACGGAACAGCAAACCAAGGACTGCCAACCCAAACTCGTTGGGTTTATCAGGACGGCTGTCGTGCTCGTTGTCCACCGATAACAAGTTTTATGTCTTTTCTAAGCACGGATCAGGTGAAAATCGTCAGTATCCTGACTTCATTTCCACCATTATTCATGTAGAGGAAAGGTGTTTCGGCCGATCACCCCTTTACATTTTAGTTAACCTAAACCGGTGGCTGAGATGAGACCAGGTTGTTGTTCAAATTACTACGCGCCCATTCTCATTTGATGCTCGCTTTGTCACTAACGCGCGGTCCGTGCTTACCAAACTTTCGTATGTCATTTAAGACAAACGTGATTATCCCACGGGTGTTTTGAAAAAGTCGTAAAATTGAGCCTATCGCTTTCTCGATATATACCGGGAAGACTGTTCTTCCCTGAACTGTAATATTCACTCACACTCACTATTTGGTATGCAATCAGAGCTGGATACCTCATAAAGTATACGAAAGTTTCCAGCCTTCTCAACTTGATGCCGGTTTTGAAATCCTGCTGGAGCCTCAAACAAGGTGAAACTGATTTTTGGCTCTGCGGATTTTTGAGCACTCGTTCCACACTGCTTATATCAAACAAAAAACCTAAGCATCTTCGTGTCGGAACCTGCTGGCCGCACACTATGCGGTAGAATACCAATGTGATATTGGCTACGAAAAACTCTATCGAGTCTCCCTTCCCGGCAATATCACCGTGCATATGAGCTCAGTCGTATCCGGACTTATTTACAATACCACAAATACTGGGGTTCACACTTTGGACTCGAGAACCCAACAAGTAGGCCAAGCCTACTTAACCGTAAACTTGCCGTTGATATAACCTGTGAAACAGCATACCCGTTAGCCCTTCCACGATCACTATGGATGATCCAGCCATTGATTTTCAAGAAAAGCGAACGGTCTAATATCTCGGTAGTTGAGCTCTAAGTGAGACGTCTGTTGGTTGGCTGATGGTCATTTGGGCAACATTTTGCAAGAAGTTGGTGTCATCCGAGGTCTGAGTAGACCATCCTCTGTAAAAAAAAATTCCTTCATCTGTAACACCCTTTCGGTGCCTAGCTGCTATGCCACCCGAAGGAAGTACGAGGGCCGAGATACTGCCAGGTTGCCCAAACAGTCAGGATGCCCAGGTCGGATTCGAACCACGGGCCTGTCGGTCAGTAAGTTTGTGTCTTAATCACTGAGCTATCGCGAACTCCGCACGCCCGCAGGATCACTAGGCCGATTCAGGTTCACAAAGAACCACCCAACTCACTACATCGTCTTCACTTTTCTTTGCCACACGCAGTACTTGTCACGCCATCTGGACGTTGGGCTGTATGAACGATACTTGTAACTCCATGGCCGTCACCATATGGTCGTTGACTTTTATGGCTGAAATCCTTCAGCCCCTGTTTCAGGCCTTTAGTCGGGTACGCTTATTGTTTGATACTTGCATTCTGTGCCTCCATTCACAAATGGGTTTATTCGGATTGAAGGAACCCTTGTGTTTCACAAAAACTGTCTGAAAGTAGCAGTGATGGACATCAACAAATACGGCCTAGGGGAATTTGTCCAATAATTTTGGGAAGAGTGGTATAAAGGGGGACAACTCTACGTACCTGTGGGGAACGGTCTTTCCCGGGGGGGGGGGCAAGCAGCTGTGTCCTATCCTTCTAAAGGTGTTCCATGTTTACAGTGATACCCGTACTTGTTTGACTTTGGCCGTATCCTGCTAAGGTTGCATCGGCTCTGCGAGAGTCCGCGCTGCTGTACAGAAGAATACGATCCGCGTGCAGACAGTAGGAGCCTGGATTTGGATTCATCGGAATCGTCATCGTAACCATTGGGGCCATATTTCGCTCTCCTCTATGCAGTTTGACTAATGCTACCAGGTTATTAATTCCTGTGACTGGCTCTTGTTTACTGGATCCCTTTACTACCACGGAATCGATGACTGTCACCCTTAGGGACCATCAAGCACCTCATCCTGTTCATATATTCACTCGTGACCTTCTCTGCAGTAGGGAACGTGCCACAAAACGTGAGCACAGGCTTGTTGTTTAACGATTCAGTCGTCGCTCGTCATAGCGTAGTAGTGAACTAATACCTCAGAGGTGGGCTTTTTCCAGCCCTCTGTGGCAGCAGTCTACCTTGATTCTCCTTTTTGGGTATCGTCAATCGTTCAACTCACACTTTGTTTATCCACGCTATTTTTGCTAATTTTACATACCTCGGTGGCTGTGTTAGCTCTGACGGAAGTGTGCCTGCTAAAGTCTACCCCAATCCCAAAGGCCAGAAGCACGCTGCTAATTTGCGTCAGTTGTGGCATCAAAAAGCCATATAACTGGGTCTCAAAGGTCGTGTGTACCAGGCTGCCATGGCTTCGAGATCTCTTCGGATAGATGATGTGAGGCATCTTCAAGTTTTCGACCACCGATGCCTCAGAAGTGTTGCTGTTTTCGGATGACGTCAACGAATCCGTAACGGGGTAATTAGAGAACAGGTATTTGTTTGTGCGGTGGGCACATCAATCGCGGAAAACATCCATCACTGTCAGCTGCAGTGGCTCGGCCATGTGCTACGCTTGCCGAAACATCGCCTACCGGGACAAGTGTTGTTCTTCATGGCTCCTTCAGAATGGCGCAGCGTATGAATTGACAGAATGGTGTGAAGGAGATTACGAAGAGTTTGGGTGTCCTTTGTGTGTTCAGCCTTCCAGGATGGGGTCACCCTGTCCCCTTGCACTTCGCTGGAAACATTGCAAAAATGGCGGCTGATCGGCGTCAGTTGTGTTCATTCTGTTAGCTTCTTTCCAGACTATCTGATTGAGCGGGTTTGAGTGCTTGCGGTAGACCAGCAGAAGGTCCCTCTTTCACCTACACTTCTCACTTAAAGTAAAATTGAATACATTTTCATAAAAGAAACTACTCACAAGGTTGCTGAAAACTCTTCGACAGCCCACGACCTGTTTCGCCCTGCTTGGGGCTCATCAGGTAGGCGCAGTCCCCAAGTTTCCGTCAACCTTATGTTCTACTTGAACCCAAATTGGACTGATTTCGACAAATACACTCGTTTGCAAACCAATTTGGTTTTCACGGGAGACTCAACTGAATCTCTTGTTTATTATATTACCAACTGAAACATGATGCGGCGGCGGCGGATTGAGCGGGTTTGAGTGCTTGCGATAGGCCAGCAGCGGGTCCCTCCATCAATCACACATCTCACTTAAAGTAAAATTGAATAAACTTTGTGGTTGTGCGGCAGTGAAGCATTAGTGTCAACACTGATTTTGCTGTCTCTGGTGATCACTAACTCAAACTACTTTCGCTACTGCTCACTTCGCCTCCTTTTGCACTATTTTTCTGAAGCGTTTTTAATGGACGATTGCAAGAACAAGTCGTGTATTATTCGACCGAACGACCTTACGATGATTCACTTTTCACAGCTAAAGCATTGCGCTGTTCATGGTAACGGACTAACTACTGACTGCTTCCCCCCTTCGAGATTTATCTTTGGAAAGTGTCATGTTGGTTGCTATGTTTTCCTACCTTCGTTTGCGCCATCCATGCCTCCCCCCGTTGTTAGAAATGAGCGTATGTACTTTTGTTCTGTTCTTTTTACTCATCTAAACTGAATGAAATCGAAGAATGTCGACCACCTTGTTCCAGTTTCGGAATTCCTTCATTTCCACTGCACCTTCGAGTACATGCGAGCTTGTCGTAATCTTGGACACGTCCGCTTTAACTTTGTCGTAGTTGTCCTTGTTTTACTATTCCGCCTGGATCGAAACGCACGGTGTCTCTAATGGGCCCAAATGAGGTTATCACATCCTTACTCAGTGAATCTAAAGAGTTGTGTATATCAGATAACAGTACGGGCTATAATGTACGGTCGAGGCATGGTCCCTGCGATGGGAGAATCTAAAGCTTCTGTGGTGGCTCAAAACTGCCATTGACATAGACTAGCACCAACGAATTGCAAGGGCCTTCTTATTAAAAGGGTATTCGGTCACGTGCTAAATACTTCATTTCACACCACAATGTATGATGGCTTAGCCACGTGCTACAGACGCCGATCCGTCGTTTACCATGTAAAGTTTTATTTTCATTACCCGAAAGGTGGGGAACATATGGCTGGGGGGGGGGGCAAGAAATGCGATGGATGGGATCCACGTGACCCTCTGTGCGCTCGGCTACGAACTCTGCAGAACATGACAGCACACCGACGTCAATGACATTCATGCTACCGCTTTTGATCAGGATTACCTTACTGATTAATGTCTCTTTCAATACTGGTAGTGTTGTCAATCACGACAATGGACGCAGCCTTAGTTACACAACACATCAAGGGAGCATGCGCGCTATAACCTTCGTGACGGGACAAGAAACACTTGATTCTTGTTGGCCAATATTTTGATCGATTTGGGTACACCATCTGGTTTGTAGTCCGGTTACCAAACAACTCAGCCTGTACGATGTTTTCTTTCCGACGGAGTGTGTCACCGCTTTCGGAAACTCCAACTTACTGATCACTTCTCAACATGTATCGAAACCACCCCGTTCAATGCACAGCTATTCCAATTGCTGTGCTATGAGGCAAGTTAAGCGATTCGTTGTTGAGAAACTGCTATTGTTGTTGCCTCCGATGGAGAACCTGGCAATGTTTTTTAAAGATGTGTCTTAAAACTGCTACATCCAGTTCGATTGCACTCAGTGCAACATAATTTCATGTTTCTCTGTATGGGCGCCTTCAGATTGACTGGTGGACCCTGTTTGGAAGATTCTTACATATGTTTTTCCTTGTAAAGTACTTTTACACACGGTTTGTATGGTTGTCGAACGAGAGATACAAATATTGTCGTCTTCCAGTCAACCGTCCCTTTTTTGTCTTCTTTAATGTTCACGTTCACCAAGAATGTGTTGTGCGGTCTTCGCATAGTTCCCCTTCTTGTTTACTGAATTAAAGTCTAATCTTGAGGTACGTGTGTCTGAGGAGTGTTCACTAGGGGCGCTGCGTACTGATTGAAATAAACTTCAGGTAGCATAGAGGTTGGTGTGTAAGCTGCTGATCATAAACGTTCGAGGTCCGCTTGTCTCCATTTGTGCCGTCTATACCGTACCGAACAGAAACCTCATTTCCCACTTGCATCCCAAGCAAACCTCTGCTGAACAATTAGATTTTTCGATAAAACGATCCAGTTCTTCATTTCACATGAAGCTTGAGGACACAAGGTTACTTACGCTTACTTACCATAGCTTATTCGAACCTGTACTGTACAGTTATGCTTGTTTGTGCTTATTAAGGTTTTGCATACAAATTTGCTTGCATTAGAGATCGTGTACTGCGCTACCTCTCATCACCTTGATAGACTGAAGCCACATCTCGCTTCGGAAGATATGGAAATTATCCAGTAATAAACTAACTATTGGTGACCGTGCCGCTATTCAGGTCACTGCTGCTGAGACACAACTAGTCCTCACGCACGCGCGCACCTTGTCAAGACATTCCCAGCCACAAAAATCTCACTTTTTCGTAGTTCACCCGCCCTTGTGCGTCACTCAATTCCATTCAATGTTAATGAGCTTGTCTGATGCGCACCACATTGCTATAAACTGCCCTGGTTACTGCCTAAGTTACATGTAAATACCGGTTGGATTTGCGGGTCTTTGCCTAGGAGTTTCGTATCCCGTGAATTTTGACATTCACCTTTTCAACCGTCTTGGTCTTTGATTGTTAGTGGACTGCATAGATTCGGAACGCAGCGACCGATTACCTCCTTTTGCTCATGAATCTCCTTGGTTGATTATTCACGGTTGAGTTACTTGTTTGAGCCTAGTTTTTAGCCTGACTCAAACCAATTTAGCTGTACGCAATGTTGGTGTAGATGCTGGATAAGACCGAATCCCAGCCTGGTCGTCAGACGTTAGTAATCAGTAAAGCGTAGCGATGGAAATTAACTTACGACTGAGGGTAAATTCCGCTGGAATTTACCTGTCTCTCCTCCATAATTTTCTTCAATAAAATGTGCTGCACCATCTTTGTTTTAATTGGAAGGATACTCATTCTATCGAATTATGTTCCAACGCTGCTTATAAGATCGATGAAAGCTCGAGAGAGCCGACCACCGGTTTCACCCTTTCTGAGGCTCATAGGGTAGGCATGGTCCTCGGATTTCCATCCACCCTATTTTTCACCTGAACACCTATTTGTACATGTGTTGAGATAAGCACATTTGACTCAGCTGAAGTTCACTTGAGTTTTCTATATTATTCATTGGCCTTACATTGCAAAGAATATGATATGATGATATCATATGATATATATATGATGATATATATGATATGATATATTAAATAGTCGTTCAGACGTACTACCCTTTTGGTGCCTAGTTGCCATACCACCTGAAGGAATCACGAGGGCTGAGATGCCACCAGGTTCCCCAAGCCTAGACAGAAGCAATCGAGATGCCGGAGTTGGATTCGAACCACGGATTTTCCGGTCAGTCAGTCCGCGCCTTAATCACGAAACCGCAACGAACTTCTTGATAGTGGTGTGTCAAATTTCCCACTATGCCAACTCGAATGGATGGATTCGATTGTTGTTAAGGGGTCGCTTTACACCTGGTTTGTCCGTGCTTATTGGAGTACGTGGCTTGATATCCGTATACTACTGGCGTCATAATTGGTCGAATTGACAATGCGGGTCGCTTGACACCATCGAAGAAAGACGCATGCGCACAGCCACAATCGGTGTTGCGCTATCAGCACTGTGACTTAATCAAATCATTTGTTGCTCCGGTATTGCCTGAATCAATACGGCTGATTCATGAGAATAAATCGAACTGAATCAGCCGCCTTCGTTTCTACTCTACTTCTCATTTTCATTCAGTGGTTTTATCTGTCTGACAGACTGAAATGCACGTGTAAACGCCCGGAAACACCTTGCTCCTTTCACTTATTGAATCTCATCCACCAAATCAATCGGGATCATGTCTATTGTTCGGCGAACTCGGTCAAAATCGTCCATCAATCTTTTAGCCAAGCTCTGGTAGATTCCCGGTTGAGGAATGGCCAATTCCCTGGAGTATCTTTACAGCCGAAATGAGGGCGTGTATATTCCATATTCGTTTGGGAGATGATTCTGTTCTCTTTCTGGTTCTCGCCGTAACCGATTTGGACCGATCTGAGTGACCCATTTGACCATCTCATGTTTGGTAGCCGGCATCTGCACAAGAAAACCGTGGTATTTATTGTTCAGTTCAACTTTCTTGTGCTGCATCGCTCCCTCCCTCTTTCACACAGACACACACAAACTTCATGTCCACAACACGTAGATGACCGATTCCCAGCCGTTTATGTTTCGAATATTACTGGATATTAGTGTGAAAAGGTTTGGTGATTTTTAACAGAGAGTGGCCTCACTGACAAGATGAAATCTCAATTGAGAACTACCAAATCCCCTCACACTGCCATCAGTCTACAAGTGGCTCAAGGTAAGAATGACTTCACAAGATGAGTGAAAATTTCATCTGAGAAGCCTCAATCGTTGAGCCAGTCAATACGTGTGACTATGTGATGCGGATTCCGTGACTGAAGGATGAGTGACGCCATGTTCTATCTAAATGAGCGCTAATCAAACTGGCCGGAAGGTTGCGGGTTCGAAGCTCTCGGGGTTTCATAAGATGTGCACTGCTGATGATTCCCAATAGAGATGAAACAACTGTGCACTGCTTCTAGACTTTCCAGCACAGACTGGCTTCACTGACAGGACGAAACCTCCTCTGAATATTACTGTATATGTGTACTTGTCATATACAGCCACCATTCTCTAACGTGTTTTTAATTATTTCTTTTTTTATTGCCACAGGAAACCTATCCCTTTGAACCACCATTTGTCCGCATTCTCTACCCAGTAATTGAGAATGGTTATGTTCTCGCTGGGGGAGCCATATGCATGGAACTGTTTACCAAAGAGGGTTGGTCCAGTGCATACGATATCGAATCTGTGATTATGCAGTTGGCCGCCACCCTGGTGAAAGGACGAGGACGAATCAACTTTTCTGCTTCCAGTGTAAGTTCCTTGCGAGCATTTGTCCATTTCGGTTGTTTGTATTGTAAACGGCTGGCAGGGTCAACCTAATTTACGGAACGATTTGGAATCCCACGTTAGAATATTTCAGGTTCTCTCTCTAGCAATCCCCGAGACTAACCTAACAGTCAGTTTGATGTCGTAATTTTTGCTGTCCTCAGCTAGTTTATCTCGACCTCGTACAATCTCTACGCAACTATCATTTGCCCAACATGATCACTATGACCTCACTGCTGACTCCATGTTTCATGCATGCTCGCTTCTTGGGCTTTCTGGATTGTAGGTGTTGTACTCAGAAAAGGTGGAGCGCAACTCTTGCTACAACGTGCTGGTCAGACTTCCTGTAAAATTTCAAGCGTACAGTTTGATATGTTCTTTTTCCTTTTAGGATAGTCAAAACAAATCACCCGAAATCCGACTATGACAAATCATTTCTTTTTCTACAGTATGGTCATTCGAGTTCACATAACTCCAATAACTAAATGATTTTCCTCGCACTTTCTCGACTGATCCCACCGACTACCGAGCCTGCTCATTGATTACGTTGAATGATCTGGGGGTTTGTAATATTCATACCCACATCATTCTCGTTTGAAGAGTCTTTCTTCTATCCTGGTTACTCGATACCAAAAGAGCGAAGCGCTGATGACGAATTCCGCTCTTAGTAGGACTGATCCATATGCTTGGATTTTTATTTCGTTGAGAGGACTCTGTCGAACAACCAAATTTCATACTTCTTTATATCGGGAGTATTTGAGTCGAATATGGTCGAAACGTCCTGTAACCCGGTTCACCTGTCTATAGTCTAACGTTGATCGACAAACGGTTGTTGTCACGTCACTAATTTCGATGGTTTTCGTTAGTACGCCTAGTTCGTCTATTTTTCGTTCCTCTTAATCATTGAGAGCGCTCGAAGCTCAAGAATAGTAAGTTAGCACTAACGGCGAAGTGTTTCCCTAATGGAGGTTTCGCCCTTCAAGTGAAGCTAATCTGTGCTAAAAATCCGAAGAGCATTGCACAGCTGTTTCATCCTTACTGGCAATCATCAACAGTGCACATCTCACGAAACTCCAGTAGGGAATCTCGAACGTAGTTTGAACACTTAACCATTTGGCCACGAACACCTTGCCAAGCGATTGCACAAACCAATAGTCAGATTAACTAGACTGCTCCCAGGGATTGATTAGGTACAAACATGTCCAGTATCTCATCTTCAAATTTGTGCGTCAGGTGAAAACAAATAAAAAGCAAAAAGTGACACAAAACTCAAGTAACTAGACCAGCGTTGTTGTTGAACGAGAAGGTTCAACTGCACTGATGCTATCTTTTGGCACGTGTTGATTTCCGCACCGCTTTTATTAGGCCAGGGTGAGATGGACGTCCGCTTTCTCAGTGCAAAGCTGTAGCCTGTGGTTGCGAGTGACGAGTGTTTCCGTCGTGTTCAGCATCCGAATTCCTGCCAGCGTTGGTAATTCTAGACTGACCTCGTAGATGACTCTGAAGGCGGTTGTGGCGTCCACTTGGTGTCCAGCACCTATTAGGTGAACAAAATCAGAGCTAGGGGTGCTTTGCACGAAGCCTTCTCGTTCTTGCAATGTGTAGTTGAACTTTTCAGTCGGTCTTCCAGACCTCTGTCTGCTTACTAGTAATTGCGAATTTGTTGATTTATAGAGTCGCGCAAAAAACCGTCAATCAACAGTGACCCGCCTTGCACACGTATCAATGTGACCGTCGCGCTTATGGTACACATCAACCCTTGCGTTGTAACTGTAATTTCGCTGACATACAACAGTGAACGGGAGAGGGCAGTCATTCTGGTCTACCCTTGCGTCCAACCGCACTCACGCAATTTAGATGGAACTGATAGTGAGTCTTTAGCCATGCACGAATGCCGAGCGAACTCTCTCTGAGGATGAGAGAACGGGATATTGCATCAACAGCACCCATCCCCATCCAATCCTCATCCAAGTCACGCCTCTGTCTCCGTAGTTAGTAAAATCTGCACTTCTCTGAAGGCACCTTCATTATGGTCTAGAAAGATTATGGCTAGGCGTACGTAGCACACAGCCCAGGCTAGTGTGATGCAGCGTAGCCAACCAGACGCTCTGCATTCAGTTTGCTAGGGACACACTTATGCAGATACTTCAGAACGCGCTTCATCCTCCACCAGCACCTTCATTCCTTGTAACCACACCACAATACGTTCTGTAATGCAGCCCGTGAATCCACTCCCGTCAAAGCGAATTTAACCATGGTCTACAGCATCCGTTTCCTTGAGTTTCGTGATACAAATTCAGAATCAACATTCTGTGTTGCTTAACACTGTTATCCTGTGATCAGTTGTTTTTGTGTTCCAATATGCCAGCACACCGTAATTCTCATCGAAGCCACCGTCTTTCCGTCTGCTATTACTCAGGCGATAATGCCCGATATTTGCTGGTGAAATACTGTTCATCAGTTTACGGCCATCAATTTTAGTCCACGGTGCTTTCAAAGCGTGTACCTTAGGAGCTTCTCATACTGTTTGCACATACGCTTACTTACATCTTTAGTTTGAACTGAAAAGGGTAAAACTCGTCGCTAGTTAACGCGCCGATGTTTTCGCGACCACACTATGCAATATGCAGCCTCAGCAGCTGTGACAGTACCCACTGGACATATGCATACAGCACAAAAGCATGTTGTTTTGTTGCTTGGGACCTAAGCAAAAAGCACACTGGCACGCTTTTTGCACTCTCTTCAGTTGCACACGAAAGTCAATGGTTTAGAAATATGCCACATTTTAACAAAAAAACAGCGGATCCTGTTACGACCATCTCTGTTAAAACGGATGTTTGAAAGTGCTGTCGGAAGATGAAAATACCCAACTTTCAGTACGCGTCAATATATAGGTCTTCTCTTGTCGTAAACTCCCACATTTAAGAAATCACTCCCGATCGTCTGTTGGTGTTATTCTCGTTTCAAAACTGAACGCCTCTTCCCGTGTAGCATCCATATAGCACGTCTGGAGAATTGCTCGAACTTCTTTAGGTTCCATGTATCTATTGGTGCAGTGAGCTTCTGAAGAGCGGTTGACAATGTTTGGTGTAACGTTCTTTTGTTTACGGTCCTGAACAGGCTCATTGAAATCAAGTCTTTGTGTAGCAGATTAGCACTGCGAATGATGTCCCTTATTTTACTCCTGACTCTTTTTTGGGCCTTCTTCTAAACAACTGATAGACTATTCATTTGTCGGGGTTGTCTTTGTTCCTCCAAATTTCAGAGTCAGTATTCGCTACGTCGCGCTCAACTCTCCTACCGAGGTCTCGTTCAGATCCATTCAAAGAGTGGCTGGTACACTCCTCCTCAGGCCGATGGCTAGCTAGTCTTTCTGTTAGTTTCCGGACAAATAACTGATCCTCATTTCGATTGAGGGAGAGGTCTGTGTTTGTGTGTGTGTGATATCATCACCTTACTCTTTGTGCCAACCATGTACGTCCATGCATTTCAAATTCCCTTTCTTTGCCACTGGATTCCGACATTTTCACAACGACATCCTGTACCAACCAGTTGCGACTTTTTGACAATGCAGAGTTGCATACTTGTGTTTCTTTTATCGCGATTACGGATAGCCACTCTCCAGAGAGTCGTCTGCACGTACTGTCACTATGATCTATGGTGGCGTTTTTTGGATGAGTTTTCCTTCCCCTTGCCGTTTCGCTGTACCAGATCTGCTGTTCTGAAAGAATCCATGCCCGTCCTCCCTCCATTCATTCATTCATTCATTCCTACGAGGCAGCAGCAACGGCGCTGTTGATTGTTGTTGCTAGTTTCTTTCTTCTCGGCTTTATTCATCCGCTGCTGTTCATTTGCTCCGGTTTTTGTCCAACCGGTTGTGCGCAAGTCTTCTTGGTCATCCTGCCTTCCCGATCATGTGACCAGCCTTGCGCGCATGCACTGAACGCACCAATGTGCAAGCTTGCGTACTTCCGTCTGTAGCTTCGTATCCCCCAGTCTCGTACGCATGTCATACGACTGACCTAGACTGCATATCTCTTCAGCCGCTTGTGATACCTCCACACCTAAACACACGCACGCGTACACGTATCGTGCTCTCTATACACTGGCAAAATAGATCATAATGTTGTAGCACAATCATTCACTGTTCCTGTTCAGTGGCCACTCATCTGTTCTGTTCCGTTCTGTGTTCCCTTCATTCGGTCAGCTTTTGTCTTACACACTTTGCTGTTCCTGTTTACGCCATCCACTTTCGATTGCCTGGACTTCCCTGGTCACCGAATGTTTCCATCAGTTTCTTCAGTTGAGACTTTCGAACGACTGTCGTTCGACTGGCCGCTGTAAGACGGTTTCCTTTGAGATTACAGCTTGAATCCGGAATTTTTTCTTTTCGTGATTTCCATCTCGGAACTGGAACATCGTGGAGTATTAGCATCCATGAGCTCGGGTTAAGGCGCGAATTTACTGACCGGGAGGTCTGTCCGGCACGCCGACTGCTCCTGTCTAGGTTCGGGCAACCTGGTAGCTCTCGTGTTTCCTTCAGGGAGCATGATAGCTGGCACCAGAAGAGTGTTGCAGGTTAACGACTCAGACTCATTGGCATCCATATGCTTGATTAGGCTTACGTCAGTTGCTCGGATGTTTCTCGTGAGAACAGGCAGGTGCCCCTACAAGTAGCTGCTTGCTCATAGTTTAGAACTCCATACCCCAGTGGACAAAATTTTAAAACCTTTGCGTAACGTGATATATAACGTACACAACTGAGGCGAACCCAATGTTAGATGCTGGTACGAATGACGGTAAAAGGTCGCGACAGTTGTAGAAAGCATCCATCGCTTTTGTACTCTCAGCTGCTTCGGAAAAAGTACTCCAAAATCGAATCGAACGCATGAAATAGTGAGACTACCCTGGATGGCAGCGCCAGATGTCTGACGATAGTGTACTGCATTCAAGAACGTGAAACCATCCAGAATATTTCACTCTACCTCATTTGCACCGCATACCAACGCTGAGTGATCTCACCACAGGTAAGTCTTCACTAGACTCACTACTGATCTTCCATCCAATATGCAATAATGTGTTGCATAGTTGGCCACCATTGTGTTATGGCCCACCTCCCACAAAACTTTCACATGTAAACACCACTTCCCCACATAAATACCGATTCAAACACTCCAAATTTTCTCTGTCGAAAAAATAATATTCGTTCGGCTGTAAAACTAGATGCATCGCTGCCTTGCTACCCGAAAGAAGCACGAGGGCTGAGATGCTGCCAGGTTTCTCTACCCTAAGCAGGAGCAGTCGAGATGCCGAGGTTGAGTTTGACCTTCGGGCCTTTCGGCCCTTAACCATCGAACTCTCTCGAAGTAGATGTGAACTACCTCTCGCCCAATCCTGAGGTATATATAGGCTTCATCTAGCAAAGCAGCATGTTTGAGTTTTCTCTGGTGGTGGTTGTTCTAGTGTCACTGACCATTCCTCTCAAAGTTCCTCAGCCAGATTACTGGTTACGTGATTACTCTCTTGGGTTGTTCGAATCAAATGACCTTACCGTTTTGACTATCACGCCCATGTGTTCGAATCCAATGAGCAGTTGTGAGTACACGTGTACCCTTTCTACAGGGCACTGTAACCTAGAGACGACTTATTTGGCAGCTTGAGACGTTGGAAGCGGTAGTGATAATGCGGCAGTTCATACTTCCCGTTATAAGCACCCATCTGTGTCATTCTTGTCTCGTTGTGTTAGGACTGTCACTGCAAACTCGGCAAATGGGGTATGTAGTGCTCGGGTTGAAATCGCTGCAGTTGTTCGTGGAAGCCCCACCTCAGTATTTGAAATGGGATTGCCAAATATTTTCATAAATGGCTGAGGCAATTTGCGATCCAAGGATTCAACACGCTCACAGCCGTCCTGGAGCAAGTCGCAAGGGCAACCAGCTATCCTTATCATTTGACAGTTCCTATGTTAATGTTGGCCATCTCTTAACGCGAGGCGGGCTTCCACTCATTTGTTGAGGTGCTGTGGAATCCGTGTTACACCGGCTTTACACTTTGGCTCGTCCCCAATGAGAATTTTCCAGAAATTAGTGAAAATTATGGGACAAATAAAATAGCATGTTCATTGTAGTGTACAATTTTGTAATTCTCAATTGAGATTTCGTCCTGTCAGTGGGACCATTCTATGTTGAAAAGCCGAGAAGCAGCGCAAATCTCACGAAACTCAAGGAAGTTTCGAACTGACGACATCCCGGCTAGGGGCTTGAATAGTTACCCATGCGGCCACAAGTGGTCATCTGTAGCAATAAAGGTCAAATGCACTCCAGTTTTTTTCGTCCTTTATTTGTTCCAAAAGGCAATATTTTGGACACTATTGAACACTTAGATGTATTAATGATAATAATCATTCATCTGTGACACCTTTTCGGTGCTTAGCTACCGTGTCACCCGAGGGAAGCACGAGGGCTGAGATACTGCCAGGTTGCTCAAGTCTAGAGAGAAACAGTCGATATGCACTGGTTGGGCTCGAACTACTGACCTTCCATTGAGTAAGTTCGCGACTTGACCACTAGGCTATCTCAAACTAAGGTGTTTGGAGCCTATTGGCTCTGTAGACAAAGTTATATATCCATTTAATGGGCACTAGCAGTTAAAGAATATCATCCCATTTGCCCTTAACAGTACCCCAATGGTCGGAGATTTCCTAGACAACATTGTGATTTCGTCCTATCACTGCTGTCAGTCTATGTCGAATAGCCGAGAAGCAGTGTACAGCTGCTTCATCCTAATTTGAAATCATCAGCAGTGCTCATCTCGCGAAGCACAAGGGAGTTTTGGGCCTGCAATCTTCCGGCCAATGGTTGAGCATTTAACCGTTCGGCCATGAGCAACTTAGCAGTAGTATGACTAGCTCTCACTTAGACAGGATATAGCGCCGCTCTTCCGTCATCACTCGAGAGGCCAGTGAATACGTATTGTGGTTTCTGTAACTGATGGGTGAACGGCGCTGTACTCCGTCTAAATGAAACATAATAACACTGCTGTCCAACCGTCTGAGGCTGAAAGCTTAAGTGTCAAACCACTGACCAGAAGGTCTCGGGTTCGAAACTCCATTGCGTTTCGTGAGGTGAGCGTTTTTGGCGATTCCCGATAGTAATGAGACAGTTGTACATTGCTTCTCCGCTTCTCAACATAGATCGACCTCCCTGAGAGAACGAAATCTCAACCGAAAAGAAATTGTGCTTTCTGTTCCTCATCTAGGCCTGGGCAGTTGATTATTTCTTGGTACACTGCGCGTGCGGCGTATAATTTCACCCAGGAGGCTGAAAAGAACAAAATAATGTGAGCTATCTCAACTGGTTTGACAGTCACGAGCACATGCGAATTAAACATCAACATGAATGGTCTCATCAGAACCTGGTGAGGCGATGGTTAAAACTAGGGACAGCTACAAATGCTAAATTCTGATGGCGTCCCATGGTTGCAAGGCTTCGGTCTACATCAGCCTTCGCTGTACCACTCACTCGGAAGCAGTCTAGGAAGGCGTTTTTAGACGATACTGGGCGACAATACAGGGGCGCAATATACAGCAAGGCAAATGTTCAGTTCATGGGATAATCTGTCCCCTCCCAGACGAATTCCACATTTTGGTACTCTCTAAGGGCAGATTTTAGATGGTGATTCTACATGGGAGTTGAACGTACTTGCATAGCACTAGAATTTAGTGTGCGGTACGCTCAGCTTGAGTGTAGCCGCCAGGAACTCCCAATTAAATGAGTTTCAAACTGTGCAGTCCTGGTGATTCCAGTGACTTTGTAAACGGTTTGGAAGAAAAATATTCAAACTGTTGAAAATGACTTAGCATGTCGCACATATACTACCCGCGAGTAGGTCTCAGTAGTGTGAGATTTACAATGTCGGACTCAGCTTTCCCTTTCGCCAAAATTGGTAGTGTGAGATATTTTTCCGGGGATTTTTTAAGAGAAGCCAATGCATCGTAAAGCTCGGACAGGAAAATGGCCGCCAGTTTTGAAGATACACAGTTGTCGAAATACCTAGCATATATATATATATATATATATATATATATATATATATAGGGTTGCTTGTCCTCGGGGATTGTACACCCGGGAAACACGCATCGACCCCAGGGACAGCAAAATCAGCACTGAGACATGCTTCACTGTCGTTCAACCAAAAGGTTTATTTAATTAACGAAATACACTCATTTGCTGCCAATTCGGTTTTCATCAGACACCCAGACGGATCTCCCGTTTATGATGTTCTCTATCAACTGAATGTGCTGCACCAGGCCGCCTCGTTTAGCTGGTACGCCAGTATCGCAATACGTTGAATACATGTAACACACTACTCGTTAGGTTGCTGAAAACTCTTCGACAGCCCACGACCATTCTCTCCCTTTTTAGGGCTCATCAGGTGGGCGCAGTCCCCAGGTTTCCCTCAACATTACATTCTACTTATAGACTCAATGATTGTAAGCGACTGGTTTGGTGTTCTCTCGTGCATAAGCTAAGGAACCACGTACAGCTCTTGATATATCGCTTTAGTGAGCTTTATATCACATTTCGCATCGATAGACAAGGGTTGTGGAAGTCCGCTTCATTACGTTTGTTTGATTTCTGGGTCCCCGGGTCTCTCAGTGGTCAGGTGAGGTGTGCGTGTATTGTGCACACCTGAAAGGCGCAATGAAAATCAACAATGGGTAAGTGCATTTTCTGAGTCCATACAGGTATTCCAAATGGGTCGCCAGGCGTTATTCGCCTTTTGTCGCCGGTAACCGAGGTAATGTTGTCTATTGGGGTACGGAGCTGGTTAGCCGGTGAGTCAAACAACTTGGTGCTTAAACAATTTCCGCTACTCCTGGAAATGTTTCTGAAATGGAACGGTCAGTAATCAGTACACAACTGCAGTAGACAATTTGTCACCTACTTAATCCAAGAGGACCAGTCCAATCCTATCGATGTTAGCTGTGTTGGCTCTACCAAACGGCGCGTTCTTGTCACCAGCGACCACCACCATCCCTGAGCTCTTAGGCCGTCATAAAAGAACGCCTGGTGCGTCATTCAACCTATCACTGGCATATTTAGAGCAAAAGCAGCCAGCGACTGACATCTCTTTCTCGAGACCAATTCACGGACTTTGCCAGACAAACCGCAAATAGGCGAATACAAAAGGTCATCCGATCAAGTAGAGCAACTTGCTCTCAGTGGCTGAATGCAGCACCCAACCCGGCACGTCCAGCCGCAACAAACTATGCGTCACCAGATTAGCGCACCCTGAAAAGAGTGAGGGGTCAGTCAGTTCGATCTCAGTGGTCGCATTTTGGATTATTGTTTCCAACGCACAGTGAACACCAATACAGTGAGGATCCAGTACAAGAAAAAGTGCAGCTTGTTGTTCTGCTCGCTTCAGTGCGCAAATACTGAGGACAACTAACTGTGCCGGCTTTCCGGGGGAGGTTTGCTACTAAAGACGAATGCGGAGGAGTTGCCTCGCACGGTGACGAATAAAAAAACTGTCAGTTCCAGTGCTGAAACCTGCAGAGAGAGCACTTACAATGGGATAAGTTAGGCAAGAAGAACGGAGGCACTCATGGTAACCTGTTGTATGCAGCAATTAAGTCGACCTGACTGATGACATCACATGACGGTCGTTGTCGTAGAGAGTATTTTTAGCTGAGATTTTCATGGGCGTACGTAGGTTAGCATACTTCAGGGCGCCTACACCTAAATTGGAATGGAGATTAGGGTCTTCAACCGAAAAAGCCTGACCGCAAAACAGTGAGTGGGTCCTGGTTTTCAAGGAACAAGTGGTCACGCTTTTTTCCTGCCCCTGCCTGGGAGACTAAGAGACCGTCTTTGTCATACATTGATTGGCTGTTCAGTCCGGTATGAGGAAGTCTGCGGATAGTAGAGTGAAACCCTCAGTATAGTTCACTCCGTCATCCAGGTGCACAAGAAGCCACACAACGACATGACCCACTCTTTGCGACTGGTTGTCGTAACCCAAGAAACGTACATTTGATAATCGGTGCTTACTTGTGTCTAGAGGCTACGTAAGCCGAAAGTCATATGAAGATCGATTTACTTGTAGTTTGAACATGGGTCCACCCAACGGTTGCTTGTCGTCCAGGCAAGTTAATTTGAGACGCTGGCTTTCGCTCATGTTTTTTTCTCACGAGGTCGACAAGGCTGATTCATCTTTCTTCACAAGAGAAACTGGCTGTAGTAATGCCTTCCTCCAAAAACAGAGAATACCCCTGCTTTCAAGTAGATAGCTCGGTCTCAAATTTATCTGCTTGATAGAAACGGGAGTGCCTGGTCATTTTCTGTGAATACGATAAAGCTGCGGTTTTGGATGATCAGTTATTGTGGCATTGGCGTTTATTCCCTCAAAAAATTTTGGCTTGGGTACCAGTTGACTAACAATTCTAACGGATCAATGCAAGGGAGCACTCTGGGATAAAGCTTCTTTAGCGCACTTGTCGATGACATGAATCATTCAGTCAGTAGGACTGACATTCTAGGACGCATTTAAGTAGGATCCGGATCATACACATGTAATGGAACCTTTCACATCGTGCGCATAATCCATTGGCAAAAACCTGAAATGAACCACCGCAGACGTACCATTTTGGTCAAGCAGCCCTGCGACGCCGTCCCTAACAGCACTACTTGAGAGTTTTTCGAAAGTGCAACTTTCTTCGAGGGTTCAGCAGACTGCATGTAATACCCTATCGGAGGAAAATATGAGCGAACTGTTTATGCTTCTAAATTATGCAAACTTTAAATTATGGACGGATTTTCGTATGTTTCAGTAAATCCCCTGACGAGCCCGTGTACCCAAAGACGGGTTAAGTAGCACGGAAATCAGGGAGGAAACAGACAACCTAGCAGAAGTTGAACGTTGTCTGGATATCGCCTATTGGTTAAAAGGGTCCACTTGCAAGTAATCTCAGTTCTATTCAACGATGCGTCTGACAGCGAAGGCTTTAGATTGTTTTTTTCTCTAGCTGTCTATCTTCGACGATAGTCTCCACTTTTACTTCCGGTAAATTAGTAAAACCACTTCTGAATTCATTTACTTTAAAACAAGTTATTGTTAGTCTCGGCTTTGTGGAAAAAGTGCCATAAGAGTACAGTTCAGATCGCTTCCAGTCCGGAAGGCGAATGCTCTTCTGAAGAAACATCTTAAGACAACTCATGTCATGAGATCGACGAATCAAGTGCGCATTCAATGAACAGTCTACGGAGGTTGATAACGCTGGCAAAACTCTTGCCTTATTCCCATCCTACCAGCTAACTTTCACCTTCATTGTGTTCTCTCTAGTGTTATTTTTTTGGACCCGCCGGCTATATCCAGTCGGCTTTGTGTGGCCGGACAGAAACCATGTAGTTCTGGCTATCTACAGGCAATTTGTTTTACTTAGTTGATTTTTATAAGCTCAGATCAATGGATTCATGGAGGATGTCACCTGGTCAATCACAACCGAGAATTTGTTGAAAGTGCACATTTAAGACGGTACATAGTTGAATTCAGTGGATGGTGTATCTGTTTTCCGCTGTTGATCAATATTTGGTTGGATTGGCATTATCTAACACTACAGCTCTGCTTGTGAGGACGAGCGTAAACACTCAACCAGCATTTATCCGAAAAAGCTGCACCTACCCTTGCTAACCATTCACAAACGCTGTTACCGCAAAGCTGGTGATCGCAAGCAAATGGTGATACTCTGAACGGAGTAAGGAACCACTTATAGTCAAGAGAGTCTACTCAACCCTGATGCAGTTCCAAAACATTCGGTACTTATTAGTTGGTCCGCGGTTCGTAGATGTACCCAGTCCGTACCATAACTTGTCTCACCATGGATAGCAGTGGAATGTGAGTCTTTAGTTACCATTCGACCAGACCGTGGCTGGAAGCGTTGGTTCTAGTCATTCGTTTCCTGGAATAATAAGCGTCGTACGATTTTCTGGCTCTTCTTCGTCATTGTTATGAATTCGTGATTACCCGGGACGTCCGTTCGGCGAGACGAATGGTGAATTTTGAGATTGAATTAGTATGATGTGTGCTGAATAGTGATGTGTGTGTGTGTGTGTCGATATACGTGCTGCTAGCCGGGGCTGGCCTTCGATCACCATTGGATGTTCGGTAGGGAGGTTCTAGTGGTTCGTCTGTTATCCTGTGTCCTGATTAGTCGGTGACCACATGACCTGTGATAGGGGTCAAGCTTAAAGATCACGTGATCATCGGTCATTCAGGCAGGGTATAACAGTTTATGGATCTAGTGATAAAATCATGATGAATTGTGCTGGCACAATTGGCAACACGTCCTGTTTTGCCGCTATAGTCAGCCGTGTGGTAATTGCTGAACAAATCGTACCTTTCTGAATTTACTTCAGAATTGTGCGTTTGGAGACTACCAGTTTTTCCGGATCCCAACTACACCAACGCTCTGAGGTAACATAAAAGAGATGTCCTGAACTTGATGCTTACCGAATGGACATGCCTTGGTATCTTTGTTATGACGGTGAGGCGTCTGAGCGCTAGGCCAAACAGCATTCCTCTGCTAAGCCGCATTTCCTACCAATGAACCTGTTGGAAGGATTTCTCACACGGGGTCCAAGTCAACTCAACTCGCATTTGCGACGAAGACGAAAAAGGATTACAAATACGTGAAGTTGTTGGAAACGATCTTCCAAGAGCAACTGAGAAATAACATCCAAGCTCCACTGGCTAGAAAATGGGTGTCTATAACTGTGAAGACCCGACAAACAAGGTGATCGGTTTCAAAGTTATTGTGCAGTCAGATGAGGACTCTAGACTCTACGACGACCTGAAAAAGCTCAAACTCCTTCACGAGTGTTATAAATTACGTTTACTGATGCCCTCACGCTGGTGATTTCGCTCATTTGACATCGGCCGTAAAGACAAAATGATAGGTGGCTCCTGTTTTATCCATCATCCTAACAGTTCTTGTTTTGCCATCAAGAGATCACTCTGAACAATCCATGCATTAGTAGAGGCACTAAATTGGGGTTTCTTTGGCAGCAAAGCCTACTATGATGCATATCCCCAATCCTGGTAGGGTTTCGTCTTTCATGGAACTTCAAACGGCAGACTGAACGAGTTCTCTGCGAGGAGTAAATTCCCCATGAAACAAAAGGTTTGTCATCCTGTAAGGGAAGCCAATCTATGCTGAAAGCCAGGAAGAGCTATAAAGTTGTCCGAATCTTGTTATGAACCTTGAGGAGTGTGAATCTCGTTGATCGTCAGTTTAGCTCTACACTTCTCTCCGTGATAGCGCGCGGACATGTACTCAGTCGATACGACCACACAGAGCATGTCATATTCTTTCCATTTAGGTGTCAGGAACCTAACTGGATAGGCGTAGAATCTAGTTAAATACCTGTTACTCTATGCCTGTTTGCTGTGTTCCTCCAACACGAAGCACAAAGTCCAGTGAAGTGAGATGTTGCCTTGCCTGGTAGATTAACGCCAGAGTGGGTGACGATACATGCGCTTTTTTGGAATGTTACAGGGTAAACATTGTCATCTAGACGATAATTTGGGGTGTGGGGAAGAAGGAAAGTAAAATAATAGACTAGAAATGACAAATCTTCATTGGAAAGTCAAAGAAGAGGAGCTGTTTTCTGTGTTAGTGTCAGTTCACTGTGAGTCATTTATGCGACGGTTTCTGACGCAGCGCTTGCTCACTGAAGTGGGAAGATTGTCGCGAATGCCTACACAGTTAAGTTGGGGATAAAAGGAGAAAAAGGGAAACGCAAAAGAAAAATATGGTGTTCGCTAGAGCACCGTGTCGCGGAAAAGTCTACCCAAATGTTCACCCCAGCCGCTTCGGTTCACTCATTATCCCTATCTTCATGTCTATTATCCTAATCCCCTTTTGTTGTTGGCTCAACTTTAGCAGCTTGCCTTCACCCCACAACCTACGTCGATCGGATCGATCAGCTGGTAGGCTTACCCTGGACACGACAAAGAACAGGTGAGGTTTTTAAGCCTGAAAAATAAAAAGAAGCCTTTCTCACTTTGTGGAAGGCAAAGTCTACAGCTAAGGGAAAAATCGCGTCATAATATTCGACAGAATAGGATTCCTGGGTAAACTAATCGTCAGCCGTATTGATCCGCATATTTTCTTGTGCAGACTGATAATGAGAAACATGAACAATACTGAAGGCAACATGTAAGCAGTGTTTGAACACCCAGATTGGAAGACTGTGAAGAAGACCTTCTCATGAAGACAGTGGAAGGCACGGGAACCAGGATGTGGCAGCCGCTAAGAAAATCATCATCATCATCTTTGCAAGCAGTTGTGCATGGGGATAATACAAGATGCCTGATATGTGTGGACAAGCAAGCCACTTGCAAAATACCAAAGCTGGTGGGAAGTAGGCGGGAGTTCACTCCGTTGCAGGAGGTATACTGCACCAGCGCAAGCGACGTCCATCTGCAGCACAACGACGTCGCCATGACACGCGCTTCAAGTTTAAGCCATTTTTGTGCGAACAACTGCTCCGCTGTAACCCAGATGCTTCACCTGCTTATGAATCCTAATCTGTTCTTGTCCAATCTCAAAAGATGTCTTTTTTGGAGGGTAAATGTTTTTTACGTCCTGGGGGGTCCGTTTATTCTGGAACCTCTGCGTTATCCCCGCTGTGAGGAAAATGTAGAAAGCTCATCTCCTGCTAGTGAACTGACTTCACCTGTACTGGACAGAAATATTCTTCTCTTTCCGCATGATATTCTTCTTCCTATTTTATCAGCACACCGAATGAGGCTTGTCGTAGCCTGTCTTAAATTTTCGCCAGCACGGTAGCTCATACTATAGCTGGCTAGTCTTCCTACACCCCAAAATGTTTGCACGACTCTCGTGGACGGCTAGTGACTACGTTTTCTCACTCTGGATATACAAAAGTGTTTGAACTTTCTTTTCAATCCTGTTTCTCCTTTTGTTGAGCGACGTTACTTTCAGTGATAATTTTGCTTCCAAAAAATCCGATGTCAGTCGGTTGTTGTTTTCTGGCAAACTTCCAGTCTCGGGTCACTTTTGGCCACTGTCCAGTGAGGAGTAACGGTCCTAGTTTTGCTGTCTGCTTTTGAGCAGCCTTGGAATTTGGCACCTCCTCCTCCATGGGCTTGTTACTGTTTTTTTTTCCGGAGAGTAAGCATTTGGGAGGAAGCACTGGTATTCATTTCTTGACCCCTTAAATAACCCCAGTGTGACGCTCTTGTTGAATTTATCGCCCTCTAGCCTATGATAACGTGCGACACTTCTACCGACATGATTTCATGAGGTAAAACTCAATTCCTACATCCTAGTTCATCAAAATTTATTGGCGATCACACGCTCCACACTTAAGCCAAGTACCTCCTTGTCACTTCCGGTTGTATTTGGAACACTGAGGATCCATCACACGGGGGTGAACTAATTTTCGCCTAGCTTAGTTACCTTTCAGAAACCGATAGCTTAAAGGTCTTATACTTAACACCTCCCCCCAATCCATCCGTATATCTTCTATTGAACTATTTCACCGACGTATCACTTTGCTTACAGATGAAATAAACCATCCCCCGATCGTAGTTCGAAATGCATTTGGGCTGTATCAGTTCATGAGTGTTCGCAGTTGGCCTCAAAATAGAATTTCTAGTCAGCAATTTAATTTCGTTTAACATAAACTTGGTCATTGCACGATGACAGATTCACTCAACTCATCAAAATTTCACATTGCTGTCCTCGAAATCGGTTGTCGCTTGGGAGCATTTATTTCTTCTTACTCTTGGCATGGAAATAAGGTGTGAAATTTCGCAACTATGTACAATACACAAGCTGTTTAAAGGTGGCTTGGTGTGATTTAGGAATTTCAAAGGAATCTTTACATTCAGATGAAGCCAGTTTATGCTGGAAAGCCGACAGCAACTTTTCTGTCGTTCTATGCTACCTGAAGGTGTTCAGTAACGAATTTTCACTTTCCGACAAGTAGCTGAAGATTATACTGGTCTGATTTTGGGTGTCTTGCCAGGTATAGTGCTGAAAGACAGGTCGGTCGGTTCGAGCATGCGGCAGTTCAAAGAAATTCAGGTAGAGGAAGCTCCGCTTAGGTGATCACAGAATGAACGTGGGGCGAGCACTAAACAGAGAACTCCACCGATAACATTTCGAAATTACAACCAGTCCGACAACAAAATATTGAATAACTGGCAGTATATTCCGACTGGATAACTGAGAGCTCCCGGTGATTGGAGGTGATATTTGGCCGGCTAGTTGCATGCATTATCGGTGCTCGCTAGACCAATTACAATCGACATCGCTGAATAGTTTGGCTTCCGAATTCCCGACCGGCATGGGTGTAGGCCATAACCCACCCCCATATTGTAGCAGTGCTAGTCTGACCATGAGTGGCCGTCTTTATACCGCTTTCAATGGAGGTCTCATCCTCTAGATGAAGTTACTCCATTCCGAACAACCAAGGACTGCACAGCTGTTCGTCGTCAGTAGGAATAACCAACAGTGAATATATCATGAAATGCCAGGGCTATTCAAACCCATGACCACCCGGCTAGTACTTAAGGACTAGATTGCCGGGCAACGAGGAGCTGATAAACAGTGCGATTAACTCACATCTAAACAGGACATAGCGCTACACATTCTTCAATCAGGGAATTCACATCACGCGGTTACGTGTTGACTGGCTCCTTAAGTGACGATTTTTCCAATGGAAGGTCCACTCTTCGTGTGATTTGACTTTTTTCTTCTGAGCTATTTATTCCTCTTGTATCACAACAAAGGAATTTGCAATAATTTCATCTGGAAACCAGCTAGTCCGCGGCAGTTTGATCTGCGACAACTTCCCATTCCCACATACGCTCAACTAAGTATTCCAGAGAAAGAGATGTTGAAGTGGAATTCGGTACTATCCTAAATGATGGGTTGCATTCAGGGTAAAACTGGCAGCATGAGTTGGCAGATTAGTCAGCAACCGTATGTCTTGGAAGGATGGTATATCCATTATTTTACAAAACAAGCAAGTCAGTAGCCTGATGAAGCTAGTTTTATGCATTTTCATTTGTTACGGCAACAGGAACAGCATTCCCGCGTGGGAAAAATGAACTGAACAACGTAAATAGGAATTCCTGCCAGTCAGCTCATCATCGACCGATCAGTCGATCGGTCGATCGATCGATCGTATGTATGCTGTGTCAAGGTGAATTAATTTTGCTGCACTATCAGCTCATCACTTCTAAAGCTATACTTATCGGACGTTTTAAATTTCTGTTTATTGGTTTGATATTCATGTATAGCCCTTGTTTTTGCAGACGTTAAATAAACCGAAATTACCCAGTCGTGCACAGTTCAAGCTTCCAAAACTAAGGAATTTAGATTTACTTAATGAGTCACTAACAAAATAACACCAGGTGTGTGTTAACCGTGAGCACAATTTCACCTGCCCCTTTCGTGCTTCCACACGAACTTCCACTGAAGTTCGGTATTGTATGAAGGAGTGTTTGACGCTGGGTCAAACTAAGAGTTTAATCACGGTACGTGTGTAAACTCAAGATGCCTTGTTACTCACGCCGTAAAGTCTACGTTTGTGTGGTCGAAGTAGCCTTATTTAGGATGCCCTCAGCGCTTCATTGTCCTCACAATTCTTGTGACACTGTCGCAATTCTTTTATCTGCTTTCGCCAAATATTTTCTATAATTTTTTTTTAAAAAGGCCTTTTTATGCTGTTTTGGAGACCGTATACAGTCTCATAATTGTGAACTCAGTTGAGCATTATCAGTCAAGAGCTTTCTTTTAGCGAGCCAATTATTCTTTTTTTGGAACTCAGCCTAAAGTGACGAATGTTACTTTGTCTGCTCACTCATAATGCTGTTTCTCGCTCAGAGGGCAGAACTTGTGTTCGCTAGAAACTGAACAATAGCTAAACGTTATTTCGTGCTTGATTTTCAATCGCTAAACGGAATTAAACCACTTGAAGTTGACATTTACACTGCAAACTTCGTAACAAACTTCCATCGGCTGTTGCCAGGTTCATCGTCCCTTAAAACAAGTATCAAAGCATTCTTGAGAGAACACTGCTCACAAGGTTACTGTAAAATTTTAAAACTCTCAGCAACCTAAGGAAAATTTACGGCGATTTCTCGAATATCATACCAAATGAAACATGGGACGGCCTTTGTGTAGCACATTCAGTTGAAGAATATCATAAAGGAGAGATTCAGCTGGGATTCATTTGAGCTTCCCATGAAAACAAGACTGATTTGCCGATGAGTGCATTTCACAAATTTCGTAAAATTTGGGTTCAGGTAGAACATAAGGTTGACGGAAACCCGGTGACTGCGCCTATCTGATGATCCCCAAGAAGAGCGAAACCGGTCGTGGGCTGTCGAAGAATTTTCAGCAACCTTGTGAGTGGTTTCCTTTATGAAAAAATGTACTGAGATATCGCGAATATCGTGCCAGCTGAAACGTGAGGTAGCCTTAGTGCAGCATATCTGGTTGAAGAATATGTATGACAAACTACTGGCTTAGTTTGAATTCGGTTGAATCTTTCGTTAAAACCAAATCGATGTACAATCAGTGTGTTTCGCGAAGTATCAACGTCGTCACACAGTTCAGGCTCAAGTAGGTTTGGCGGAAGAACCCAAGGCATAATTGTGGGTTGTGGATAAACACCAGTTTATTCGTCTTGCTGGACAAATGGCTCTTAGGAGAGACCTGGTGAGTCACGAAACACTTTTCGGAACCGGCCTGCGTCAGAAAAAAGCTTCTCTCGTTTGTGCCACTGAATGAATTTCTACGTAAATGAAGTGTTTCATCCTTCTTACTGTCAACTATAAGATCAACCAGTTGACGCTGCGGAAACAACTTGAAATTTTTACAAACTGTATGTATACTGAAGAGTGTTCAGTGATTTGTTGTTTGCTGTGCAGTTCATGATCAATAAGCACTCACATTGTGCTCCTTCAAGTAGGCTAGACCACCAGAGACTTCTTATCATCGCTTATTGTCAGTCGTGATCTGGTGTGGTACTCTCAGGAGCAGGAAGGAAAGATCAATTTTTCTTTGACCTTGGTTGGCGGTATAGAAATGGATATGGAATCCGTTTCGTTACATCAGAAGAGTTTGTGAATAAAGGAACCAATATTATCTGAGTAATGAGTTTTTGGAGAGCGGGTCATTATTGAGGTATAAGTTATGTGCATGGGTTTCCAGGATGGGTATTACTGATGGTGACCCTCCCGTTCAACCACCCGTAGATCAAACAAACACTGTTGATCTGCTGTACCCACGTTATATGGCTGAATTCACTCAACAGCGCAGAGGTGCTGACTATTGATAATTCTTAATAAGCATGAAATAGTTTCTCTCGGTGTTGCGTACTCAAATGAAGAATAAAACACATGAATTGACATTAAGTAACGCAGCTCAAGTTCACCGGTAAATATCGTATATAAATATATATATGCATATATACATATATATTATATATATATATATGTATATATAAAATCATCGAAATTCAAATGAACCAACCTCAAAGACAGTCCTTTCAAATTCGAATTAGTCATGTCATTCGTAGTTATACGATAACAGCCAGAGTGAACACTTTTTCTGGTTCGTATAGTTTTACGCATAGGAGGATGAACATGAGTTACGAAAAGGTCAAACGAACCTGACCGCATTTCAATTGTTTGACAACTAGTCAAGAAATAGTTCGCATCGACCATGTGAACCACTCTAGGTATAAATCCACGGACAACGCTCGGAAACAAAGGTTCATTCTGAGCTAAAATGACGAATGTACCTGATGTTTATCCGACCGGGTTGGAAGAGGGACAATCATTCTCCACAGCATCATCGGGTGAGATGAACGTAATCAAACACCGGTCCCCAAAACCCACTGAGTTTGAATGTTGCCGAAGAAATGCAACATCAATGCATTTGTCCAAGGAATGCAATTGCGTGTAGTGCTAACAAACTTGCGTTATTGGCAGTGTTCTTTTGTGCCTCAAACATGTATTTGCTGACCAGCGGGAGACGGTATGCACGACTATATGTTAATTTTCCAACCTACTTTAGATCTGTCGGAAAATTTTCTCCAGGTAAGTTGGCTTTCTGGCTCTTTTTCGAAGCAGTATTTAAATGATGCCCGCTTTGAAATCAAGTATACATGTGGTCTCTGAGATGAGTTCATACCATTTCTGAAGCTGAAAAACCTGTTGTAAATCTCCATTCTAACCAGTCCCACAAGGGAAACTTTAGAAGGATTCAGTACCTTACCAGTGCTTGAGGAAATAACTGTGACGGGAGGAATATTCCACTATACGCCTTCCTATGACCCAAGTTTTCTGTCTTTCTGATCTTAGTCCTTCTAGGTGGCAACAGAATGAGTCAAGTGTAAAACACTAAACAATTTCTTCCCCGGAATGGACGCAGCGCGCATCGTTCAGGCAAACAAACAAACTCTGGATTGGGTAACAAGAGACAGGTGATATCATTCAAACTGGGGTCTGAAGGGGGAAGGATAGATGAAGCGTCGCATGCTCAGAATTATTATCTATCTAGTTCGACCTACTGAAAATGACAGACTGTTGTTTTACTGTTTGCAAAATAACTTACTTGCTTGGAAAAAAAGAATGACTATAGTAGTATTTGCCGAAAATAACTTTGTCATGTGAATGGTCTGTTTGGAGCCCGATTACACCTTTTCTGAGTCACTAAGTGTTACGAAAATCTTTCGAAAACCCTCTATCGCCAACCGTTCGAATTCAGTGGACAGATCGGTGTTGTCCACATGCCTCTCTTTTAAAACGCACAAAGCACGTAGATATTAGCGCCAAATAACTCACGTGACCGATGAATTCTTGAAACCGAGAAATCAAGCCCCTAATGAGATTTTCGACTTTCTGTTGGAAAATTTAAATAGCACTTTTGTACTTCTTGTGGGGGTAGTTTACCAAGAAGCGAAAATACAGACCGACAACGGATCGATATTGTTGCTGCTAGTTTTATTTCATCTACTCGCTCCGGCGCAATCATTAAATGCACTTCTAAACAACCTCCTTCTGATCAACAAATCGATTACCATTCAGCGAAAGTATTTTAATAGTTTGGTTAATGAATTTATAGTCCTATCGCTTAGCTTTAAAGAGGACCAGATAGACTCAGCAGTAAGTGAAATCATTCAGTCATTGATGGTAATGAGGGGAAGTTTGGTCATTTTCATTTGAGATTTCGTCCTGTCAATGGAGCCAATTTATGCTGAAAAGCTAATAAACACTGTAAAGCTGTTTTATCCAAACAGTTTCACTAGAAGTATGCATCTCACGAAACTTCAGTATGGAAATTCCGAACCCGCGACATCTTGCCTGGAATTTTGGACGCTTGACCGTTCAGCCTTTCAGTGTAGCTAAGTTTAAACGCAGACATAGGTGGACTGATCAAATGAAACTCTTATCAGCGTCGAAGCGCACGTAATCCGGGAAATAGCCCCGTTTGGGCTCGAACTCTTCATCGATTTTTAGTGTTGTTGTGAATATGTGCCCAACACCGAACTCTGTATTTATCCGATTAATTTGAACTACAATAGTCAGTCTATACTGTCATATGGTTGGCATGAGTGGATGTAACTTTTCAAACCATACCTGGGTCTTCAAAAACGAAGCTGTCGGCTAGCCTGTTTAAGAAGTCACTTTCTCCCTGGACAAAGTTTGCGAAATCTTCTCAATAGATGGTTTTATCAAGGAACATCTATCAAAAGCCTTCAGGTCAAATTTTACACTGATTTTTTTTCGAAAACTTCTCATGAATCGTAAAGCAACTCAGACCTGGAAAATTCCGTTGCGCAGTGATCGGAGAACCACATGAATGCGTTTAACATGGACCTAGTACCCTGGATATACACGGTTATCACTTCAGAACGGATTCTAAATACATTTTGTGAGGATGTTTTTTGAGGATGCCACCTGATTTTTTCAAGTTCAATGCACAATCAGCTGATTGAATTAATAGTACATTCAAACATTCATACGTCCTGTCGTGAACCAGCGTGTCCACGTGCTCATTTCTGATGGATCCAGTTGTTCTAACACGCATCCACCCACTGATTTGTAAAATAAACGGGGCGAGCAGTTCCCTAATCATATTACTCCATCTAAGGTTGGCGACACTACTCAGCTTGTTAGTAAAATTCTCTCCAAGCTATTGTGGCCAGAGGCCAACCCGTTCGCTGGGGAGCCGTGTACATTCTGTCCCGGTGGTGAACAAAAATAGCGACCTGGTTTGTGGCGCTACTCGGAGGTCATTAAGTTCTAAATGCCACAGCAGCCAAACCGCCACCATTGAGGTGCCTGGACGAAACTTCAGAATCGGAGACTGAACACCATGGGAGCAAGAGCGGTGGTCGAAGAGGGTAATGCCTTAACTGCAATACGAGTACGCAACATGGAAGTGTGTAAACACCCTAGTATTAGCGGTCGTTGCTACAAATGTATTCATTCCTGAATCCATCAAAACTAGTAAGTGGATGAGCCATCAGACTACACTACACGTTCGATACGTCATTGCTCATCTGTGAGAAGGATACACTCAGCAGAGTAGACTCACCAAAAGAGGCCAGGTTTCGTTAGTCCCTTGGGTTGAACTTCAATATTAAACCGGTCGAAGAAACGAAGGCCTTTCAAGTTATCCCTTGTGTTAGTCTCTTCAAAAGATGACAGCTGTATCTGTTAATTTAAAGAGGAGGAACCCTTTAGCATTCTCTGGATAAAAAAAAACATTTTGGAGAAGACGTATGAAGCTGAAAATGACATGTTTATCCTTCAAGTGGAATCGGCTGATCCGATTATTTTAAATTTCTGCTCTCCAGTTTACCGCATTGTATAAGCATAAAGTGACTGCTGTGTTCGGTCTCACCGATAATGTCGAATCATTATCAGCGGAATACCTTCATGCTTACTCGAAAACGGGCGGTCAGCGACTTACTTCAGCTGGTTTGTTTTCTCACCACGCAGCTCTTTTGTCTTGATTTGCAACACGTGGAAAACCAGACAGAACAACCGTCAACTCAGCATACAGCATGTCGTCTATTCATGCGGGAAACTTGAACGTTCTGGAGTCTCCAAAATGCTGGACACAAAACGACAATGTTTGTAAGGGAAAATCAGCGACCACGGTTTCATTGAAATGAGTCATTTTGACATGAATCATGTTTTCAGTCACGTTTTGAGGACAACGCCCTCTCTTTTCTTGTGGATTTTCGGTCATGTAGCTGTAATCCGTGAGAAGAAACTGAAAAGGTGCACCTGTGAGACAAGCAGGTAGCATACATTGTGGACAAAGCACGCCGTAAGTCATAGTCCCACTTGGAACACTGATGCGCACAACCGAGTCGACATTGTGCGCGCCAAAGCCCCGGACGGTTAGAAACGAACAGAACGTCTTTCACCGCAACTGCGAGGACGACGTGCTTCAGTGAGAGCTTGAACATCTGAGAGCAGATTTTTGTGCAAAATTAAACAAGTGCACGGCAAAATTATGTGACTAACCTGTTTATTCTCCGGAGATTTACCTGTGCGACGAACTAAAACACAGCTAGAAGTCGATCGCATGTGAACTCAGCTCCGTCGAATTTCCGAGGAGCGCACGAACAACATGAAAAAGTGGTGCCGGGAAAAATATATGACCACTCGTGTTGTACGCTGGTTGACCGGAAAACAAACTAGTCCCCGTATAAGAACCACATTAGAGTGACACTAAATAAAACGTCGGATGTTGTCTATCAAAACAAATCTATCATACGACATCAAACGGAGAATCACAAACCCATCAGTACATTATTACGTTCGTAGCAGTTCAGTTCTTGTGGTTCTTAGAAGAGTATCACTCGGAATAACAGGTGGTATTCTTTTGTAATTGTCAGATCACATCAAGAGGTACCAAACAAGGTCCTGACTTCTTTGAGCTACACACATCTGTTGGTCGGTTTGCATAGGGTGGGAGCATCCAAGCATGTATGCCAGTCAGGATCCAGCGTAAACCCATGTTGACCCTGGTCTCTGTGACCTATGACCTGTTCTGTTCAAGGATAGCAGTAAATTCTTCAGCCAATATCTGCCTAGCCAATTTACGACACTGCAGACTACTCCGGGAATCCTTTTTATATGTCCATCTTGCTGTCCCGGGCAGTTCCATGGACTGGACTTCTGATTTATCGCGACTGATGCCCCTTACAACATAGTCGGAACAGCAAGGGGTCGCACGTCTTTTTTGGAAATTCATTATTTCGAAATATAACTTGGCTGTTTTTGAGGGCTGCAACATCAACATTTGTCAGCCTCATAGTTTTGTTTTTCAAATCCTGACTTGTCTGCATTGGCAAACGGTGGTCCGATAGGGAGGCATCCTCTTTACATGTGTTTTTACAGATCTGCTGTCAAACTTTCATTGGCAATCTTATTGGGACGTCCGGTTGATTCATTATTTTCGGACCTTATTCAAATTCCTTCGCGGGTTAGCACCCATAACTTGGCATTAGTTGAGTAGTGTCCTGAACGGTGGATAGGTCCTACTCTATCATATCAATTTCATAGTTGGTTGCACGCAGCAACACCTGCGTCTGCCTACACGCTATTTGAAAAATGTTGGTTTACGGGCGTCCATCGACCAATCTGTAGTGGATGTCGGTCACTAACACGCTTAAATGGAATTCACAGTGTTCTCGAGCTTTTTATTCAGGCCATATTTGGACGACAATTCAAAATCCACACAATCGGTTTTCGCTTTTTGGTAATGGACCGAGGTTAAGGAGTCTCCACAGAACGCGAGACACAAGGGAGCAATTCTTGTTTAGGCAGTTACATGAAGTAGTTCTAGCCGGAGATTTAACACGTATTAAAAACATTGAATTTGGACGTAAACACTGTGATCATGCATCCTCTATTATGTTAAGGTTAACCCAAAGTGGTATAACTTCTGGAAGCACACGTTACACACAGCGACCACTGATATGGTTGCAGGTAGTTTACAAGCCTCGTTTTGGCTCACTGTTAGAAATAATCGATACTGTGATAGAACGATGGATACGGTGTGGTTGTAAAATTAATATATATGTAACGTAAACTCAATGCATAGGGATATAAAACATTCTGATGAGGTTGTAGGATAAAATTTCAAATTTAAATCTTGACCTGAAAATTACGCAGTATGGCGAAGGTGGTTTAGGGCCGTTGGTTGGTTCGCTGAGCTGGGCAATTTGATTGCAAACGTTTCATCACCAATCGAGGTGACATCATCAGTGCGTTGTTAAGGTGCGTAGAGGTGCGTAGCGATGGGTTGGTGGTTGTGCGTTGAGTGATGTTGCGTGTGTGTTAATATACGTGCTGCTAGCCGGAGCTGACCTTCGATCACGATTGGTTGTTCGGTCGGGCGGTTCCATTGGTTCGTTTTCAAAAGGGATTCTCTAGAAGCATGACACTCCACGGTGGATTCGATCAATGGATGCATTGAACTGGATCCAATTTATGCATTACTATGTTCAAGGGACCAACACCTCAAACGGAATACTTAAAGAGAGCCGAATATCAGATCCACAAGCCAAAACAAAAAAGAACGGCTTTGAGTCGGATCAACAAAGGTCATAAGCCGGAACTCGGAAGGGTCAAGGGCAGAGGTCACTCCAGCGTCGACCAGAGTACGAGAGCAGGGGATGTCAATCTCTAGAGGTCACGTGGTGATCGATCGATCAGGACACATGATAACAGAGCAACCAATGGAATCGCCCGACCGAACAACCAATCGTGATCGAAGGTCAGCTCCGGCTAGCAGCACGTATATTAACACACACGCAACATCACTCAACGCACAACCACCAACCCATCGCTACGCACCTCTACGCACCCTAACAACGCACTGATGATGTCACCTCGATTGGTGATGAAACGTTTGCAATCAAATTGCCCAGCTCAGCGAACCAACCAACGGCCCTAAACCACCTTCGCCATACTGCGTAATTTTCAGGTCAAGATTTAAATTTGAAATTTTATCCTACAACCTCATCAGAATGTTTTATATCCCTATGCATTGAGTTTACGTTACATATATATTAATTTTACAACCACACCGTATCCATCGTTCTATCACAGTATCGATTATTTCTAACAGTGAGCCAAAACGAGGCTTGTAAACTACCTGCAACCATATCAGTGGTCGCTGTGTGTAACGTGTGCTTCCAGAAGTTATACCACTTTGGGTTAACCTTAACATAATAGAGGATGCATGATCACAGTGTTTACGTCCAAATTCAATGTTTTTAATACGTGTTAAATCTCCGGCTAGAACTACTTCATGTAACTGCCTAAACAAGAATTGCTCCCTTGTGTCTCGCGTTCTGTGGAGACTCCTTAACCTCGGTCCATTACCAAAAAGCGAAAACCGATTGTGTGGATTTTGAATTGTCGTCCAAATATGGCCTGAATAAAAAGCTCGAGAACACTGTGAATTCCATTTAAGCGTGTTAGTGACCGACATCCACTACAGATTGGTCGATGGACGCCCGTAAACCAACATTTTTCAAATAGCGTGTAGGCAGACGCAGGTGTTGCTGCGTGCAACCAACTATGAAATTGATATGATAGAGTAGGACCTATCCACCGTTCAGGACACTACTCAACTAATGCCAAGTTATGGGTGCTAACCCGCGAAGGAATTTGAATAAGGTCCGAAAATAATGAATCAACCGGACGTCCCAATAAGATTGCCAATGAAAGTTTGACAGCAGATCTGTAAAAACACATGTAAAGAGGATGCCTCCCTATCGGACCACCGTTTGCCAATGCAGACAAGTCAGGATTTGAAAAACAAAACTATGAGGCTGACAAATGTTGATGTTGCAGCCCTCAAAAACAGCCAAGTTATATTTCGAAATAATGAATTTCCAAAAAAGACGTGCGACCCCTTGCTGTTCCGACTATGTTGTAAGGGGCATCAGTCGCGATAAATCAGAAGTCCAGTCCATGGAACTGCCCGGGACAGCAAGATGGACATATAAAAAGGATTCCCGGAGTAGTCTGCAGTGTCACAAAGAGTTACCCTTGTCCATACGAGCAGTCCTTTCGATCAGCCGAAACGTCAAGCCCAGTGTATCGAGAGATTTGTGGCAGAAGAATACAAAAGAAACGGAATCAGGATTGTTTCATTCGGTCCGTTTCGGAAGCAGCCTAGGAGAAGATGAGCTTTCCAACAGCGGTTTGGCTAGTGTATTACAACGGACGTTATAAGCGGTCCAAGAAATTGACTGATTTATTGGGATTTCTGATTTGAAATTGGCATTCTTCCTACGGAATAAGATGAATTGGAGCTGTTCTGGCTAACTAAAATTGTGATTTTTGTAGATCTGATTACCCATTTGGGTCATTTGAATTTCAGGGCAAGCATGTGATTTGTGCAGCCTGAAGTCCGGGAGACAGCGTCCTTAGCTAAATTGCAGCTGCAAACTGTGACCTGTTTTATTTTCACCGCCATCAGAAATTTAGGGGATGAACTGCCCAAAAATCCGTCAACTTCCAAAGTACATATAGCACGACCCAGAAAGGTATTACTGAAGTTTCTCTCATCTGGACAAGGAAAAGACGGATATTAGGCAGTTTCGGGACCATATTGAGTGCATTGTTAAAGACGTTGCAGATGAACTGTCATCAAAACTTTTTGAGTTGTAGTCAGCAACAATTAGTTGAGAATTCTCGTGAATTATCTTCCCTCATGTTCGCTGGAGGTGGATTCTGTGTGGTTGGGTAAGTACGTGTGTGGTGTGTTCTTTGAACTGAACCGAAATTTGCCGAATCAAGCTGAGTGCTATCCATTTTAGAACTAATCTAATGCTTTGGACTATTAACTCAAAGATTTATTTATTTCAATAGTTCCGTTCTTGTTGTCTCGTTACTAAGTGTTTGGCTGTTTTATGATATTTTCTAATACATTTTGTAAGTGTATTATTGATTTGATTAGGCCCCATTTTCCATCCGAACCGCAAAACTTTATCACACTGACTGGTTGGTGAAAACCGCTTTGAACATCCCGTGGTGAGCAAGTCGAGGACGATCAATCGTTTAGCTTGGAGAAAGATGGCAAGGTCAATAGTAAAGAGCCGTAAACATATGCCAGATTGGCGGAAGAGATGTTCTGGCACCTTCACCAAAACTAGTCAACATGTGAAAAGAAAAGAGACGTATAGGTCCCGAGCAAGAATCACGTGTGAGATGACTATATTTCAGATAAGCTTAGTGACAAAAGTTGTAGTCTGTGGAGCAAATCAATATGCCATATTTCTTTCTCACTGTCCCAAGAGCCTTTTGGTTATCGGAAAATGAGCGACTTCGGTAACGTTCACAAAACTGAACTAGCTTCCAAGTTGGCTTAGTTCCTATTGGCAATATACCAAAATACTGATAGCTCGAGTGCGTCTACAAGCAAACGGACAAGCTCGAGGAACAGACTGGCAGCCACCGGACAAAACCAACCAACGGTTTCTTTTTCTTTTCTAGCTAGACTCTACAAGAATTGCATGATTCCTCTTCGAGATGACCTGGTTGGCATACGAAATTTGAATCAACAAAGTTGCTCGAGCATATTTGCTCTCTCTTAGTAAACAGTTTTACATTACGCCTGTTTTGGAAAGAACAGTAACTTTGGAACATACTACTCACAAGGTTATTTAAAACTCGTCGGCAGCCCACGACTGACTTTGCCCTTCGCGTGGCTCATTATGTAGACGCATTCCCCGGACTTCCGCCAAACGTATGTCCTTTTTGAACCAAAAATTCGAGTACTACACTCATTTGCACACTAGTCTGGTTATAACAGGAGTCTCCACTAAATCCCAGCTAAATCTCTGGTCTAAGATACTTTTCTTCAACTAAGTGTGCTGCACAAAGTTTGCCTCATATTTCAGTTGGGATGATATTCTCAATACGGAACACGATACTTATAAGGTTACTGAAAACTCTGACAACCAGTGACCGGTTTCAACCTTCCATAGCCTCATCATTTGGGCGCATTTTCCAAGTTTCTGGCAATCGAATGCTATAATTCATCAATATACCATACAGACTCAAGCATGAGGTGGCCTTTGTTTATCACATTCACTTAAAAAATATCATAAACGAAAGACCCGGCGATTCCGAGGTTATTATCAACATGAATGTAGTTGACACCAGCTTCAGTTTAATGTGAAACTATCTCATTTGCGTCCGCAGTGAGGCATGATCAAGAGTGCCTGCGGTTAAAGGTAGATTTGCTGTTTTACTTCAACGTTTGGCTTGCTGGCATTAGGGCTGCAGAAACCGTTCAAACCAATCCACAATAATATGAGGCTATGCCCATACAAGTCAGTGAGATCACCTATTTTTGTCGGTGTCTGTTTCTGAGAATGCCACATTCCAAGGATATGATCAGGTAATGCTCCATAAGGGCTGCCTCACCAAGTACGTACGTTTCCGATTGCTCAAGTTGACAACACCGCAATTACTTGAGAAAACCTACCCTTTTTGCCATTGAGGGGAATACTGATAGCCCATTTAGCGGAGATGGTCGCTGGTTTGTTTATTGAGCTGGGAAATTTAATTTATCTTGTTTCATCACCAGGCAGTTTGAAATCATCAGTGCATTGTTACGGGGTGGGTCGCTTTACACGTCCCAGAGTTGTTGACAATCTGGTATCGACAGATGACCCACTTTATCCATTGACATTTTCTATTCGTTTGTCGCATCCCAGAGCAGAGAATGAGCTCCGAAGTTGAGCATTTAGCTGTTTGATGGCCAAATAATCCATGTACAAATCAGTAAGTTGTCTACAGTATTACTCGTATAGTTGCTGAAAACACTTCGACAGTCCACTACTGGTTTCACCCTTCTTCGGAGTAATCAGGTTGGTCCTAGTTTCTGTCAACCGCATGTTCTTCTTGAACCTAAACTGAATAGAATTCTCCAAGTACTCTCATTTGCACACTACTTTGGTTTTCACGGAATGCTCAGTTGAATCCAGCTGGATCTCTCTTCTTCGACTGCATGCGCTGCATGAGGCCGCCTCTTGTTTCAGTTAGTACGACATTCGATACATCGAAATACATCGTCTACACTTAACACGCTACTCGCTTATTGTATATTGACCTGTGTATTCTTGCGGACAGAATACATCTAATTAATGCTGGTAATCTTGGTCTACTTGGGAAAAAATGGATTACGACTATCTGGCTGTGTCGTGACCTGAGGTTTTCCTGAGATCTCCGTGTAGGCCACTGGTAACCATTGGGTAGCCTTCTCTATTCCACTTTGTACTCGAACTCTACAGATCAGTCTTCTCCGGTCCTCCTCTGTGTAACATCCTGAATAGCAAGCATATCCTTGACCCCCACTACATACAGCGTAACGTACTGTACTGCATTGATGCTCGGCTTTCGTACGTGATCCGTGAGTAGTTGTTAAAGGATTGCAGATATAGTCGGGTTATAGACGACTACAGTGTACACAACGTCTTTGTACTTTTAATTCGTCCAAATACAATGATTTACGTCTTCAGACTAAGTTACCCTCAGGAGAGGAACATCCTTAGTTACGCTTCACTTTAACTGTGGCAATTTACCCCTGTTAGTTTATCTATGTTTTAAAACAACTGACTACTGCTGCGTTACTTGAACCAAGATGTTAATCGTGAGTACTTTTTTTCAATTCACGCCTGTGGCTTTGATCTGATTGTGTGGTTTGAAAAGCCACATCCCGATTTTTGATTAGATAACCAAAGCATCTGCATGCAACACTGTCGCGACAACGGATGTCAATGGTATTTTCTCCAGTTGGGCAGACGTCTCACAAATCTCTGACACAATTCCTATCGTGCTGTTGAAAGCTATCTTCCTCCGAGAACAGATACGATCAATGCTCCGGCTAGCAGACAACTGCTCGGTTGTGATCGATACGGGAAAGTGGAGAGCATCTGACTATGGAAACAGAAGGGAGAAAAGAACAGAAAAAACGAACAAAAACATGAGTGGAGTCATCAGATTTTTCCCCAGTTGAAAACTTCATGAAAACTGGCAACTTGTTAGCAGTTTGGAAGCCTTAAGCGGATCATCCACAAATTGTTAGCGTCTCCGGTAGATTTGGCCTCTGCCCTAGGTGCAGCATTTCGGTTTATTGTCAAACAAAAGAGAGTCGTCCATCGTTGTGACCAACGATGACTTAATGCGGGCTTTTTGGAACATCGGACATCCGTGAATCGGGTGGGTAACAGAGTGTTATTGACCGAAAAGGTTGACCAATAATTCAACAAACAAAACTAGAGAATCCATGGCTCATTATACCTTAAGAATTATCCGCCCCCCCCCACCGGTACTTTGTTACTGCATTCGAAATTGTCGGTCCCAGTCTCAATTGGTGCCGCGATTGCCCTGGACGCCTTTGAAGAGACACCAAGAAAGGTCTTCCCGTCTTTGTTGTTAAATACATTTCCCAGGATACTGAAACACTATTCGAATGATTACTGCGCAGCTTATACCTTGAAGTTTGAACTTTGAAGGCGTTTCTACTGCGGTGAATAATCCCAAAGATTTTCAGTTTTTTCTGATTTGTTTCAACACAGCCTTCATGTGGCCTACGGATGTGAGCCAAACGACACTCGAAGTGATAGTTGATCACACTGCCGATCAGCCCCTCATGGCCAAACAGTCAAATGTTCCAACAACCAGACGGGAGGTCGCGGATTCAAGACTCCCCGGAGTTTCGTCGGATGCGCACTTCGGATGATTCCCAACAAGGATGGAACAGCTGTACGGTGCTTCTCGGCTGTTCATTAGAGCATGGATCTAATTACGGGAGGAAATCCTTTTTGAAAAAAGCAGCTTGCTTTTTTAGATATGATCATACGAGGCATGCAGACAAAAGCCCAAAATGTTTAGTTTATCGAAAGATTACCTGAAGTAGTTTCTAAGTTTGCACCGATTGCACGTAAGCTTGACCTGTTAAACAGATTGTTCTACAGAGTGAGAATTAGCTCACTCATGAATGACCTTCAAACACAAGTTCATGAGCAAGTGATTATCCCAACCGTTCTACTGCGATTTCCGGTAAATCAAACAAGTATATCCTATGGTCCTGGAAACACAGAATAAGAGTGTGTTCTTTGATTTGGAAATCTCTTACAAGTGATCGACAGAAGTAAATCTACCGATTGCTTTTTAGGCTTTCCTGAAAAGAGTGTATAGCTGTTTCTAAAGACTAACTGCGTTCATCCTGATACATGAGTGCATCTTGTACACACTGCAAAAGAAGGTGCACTCTATAAGTGGGGCAGGGTTTCGTTTGCACTTTCTGATGCCTCAAATAGTCTGTCAGATGAAGTGCATTTGAAGTGAAATACATTTGTATACATTTCTCATCTCGAGTAGCTAGACATAATCTAGATTTAGTACTGCAGCTGAAATCAGTCTGTGCTGAAAAGCCGGAGTGCACTGTAAAGCCGGCTCATCTTTGTTGGGAGTGATCATCGGTGTACATCTGATGAATCCCAAAGGGGATTCGAACCCATGACCTCGTGGCTAATAAGTCAACTCAGATATAAAAAACAGTATCCGTTTTGTGCTCAATATTCTACACACAACGTAGTTGTAACCTGCTTTGTTCGGTCCCAATGCTCACAATGAGACTCATTCGTCAAACACTCATCATTCGATCAAGGGATTCACATCACGTGGTCACATGTTGACTGGCCTCACGAGTGACGACTTCTCAAATGGAAAACTGGTGTCACGAGAGAGATGCTCTCTTTTCTGAGTAGGTTACATATGGTTTGATGGTAGTGTGGGGAGATCTTAAGTTTTGGTCAAAATTTTATCTTGCAAATGAATTTTTTGAACATAGATAGAAATGCCTGATTCAGTTAATATGGCTGATTCATAAGTCACACGAGTCAAGGGTCATACAGAACCGAAGATTTATCTATCGCTAAATACCTCATAACCGACCATTGCAATGACCTTCTAAGCCTTATGGCAATATGTAGACCCTTATTTGCGAGAGTTCACCGACACCAACTTAACTAGGACTCAAAAAATGTCAATAGATGCGCAAAAATATGTGACATTCACCCAACTGTCACCATGGTATTGATCATAGCCAATATGTGTTTTTCAATGCCTTGTTTTAGTCCCGCAGCATAATCCTGCATGTTTCGCGTCTAGGAGTAAAGGAATAAGAGGAAAGTTAACCCAACATATGTCTTGACAGATTATTAAGGTAAACGTATTTGCTCGCTTGCTCAATGCGCGTGCTTTGAAAAATGTCTTTGTGTACTCCGCAAAGGGATGATGAAGAGACGAGTCGGGATGGCTGTCCAAAGTACCTATTACAAGGCGAACCGAGGTAGCAGTTTATACTATTCACTGGCAGCTCTGAAGTGGTTTTACGACGAAGTCGATTTAGGTGCTCAGTGGCAGTCTTTACAAATTCACTAGCTTACTCAACTTAGTCCGCTGTCAGCTGCTAAATTCCACATTCAGATCCGGAATTCGAAATTTTTAGCGACCACTCTCTCGCCTTCTCCGTACACCTGTCATTCCCATATGGGAAGGAGAAACCAGCTGTTGAAGTGTGCTTGTCGACGTCACGATGACGTATTTGCGCAGTAAATGAATGTTTTCAAACAATTGTGGTAATGTAACGAATAGCCAGACACTCTTTTGATTGGTCAAAAAACGGGCCAGACACGAAACGGCAACACTCAAAACAAACCAAGTAGTTGGGCCCGAAAATAGCATAAAGAAACCTCTAATTATGTAATTCGAACAAGAAAACGGCTGTGGAGGCAGGGATTTAGACTCAATTACCATGGGGTTTCTTGATGCTCCATGTAATTGTTAGGAACTCGAGTTTGGTTGTCACGTTATATGAGCCTTTGAGTTTCATCGAGTTGGCTGACTTAGTTACAGGGTGGACTTCCAGTAGGTGGTTTGCCATACTGACAGCGAAATTGTGAGTTTCGATTAGGAAACCGCAGGCTCATACAGAGTGGTTGGTATTTTTCGGCCTGCAGATATTATTAGAAACTTACTTTAACAGTTTTACCATAAACTTCTCATCGCTTTTTGGTTTATGGTGGGAAGTCTCTTTATCTTAATGTGGACTTTTGAATACCTGGAGGAAACCGCTGATTCTACGCCAGAGACACATGAAGCGGAGTTGATTTGGGCTGATGTGGCGGACTAGATAGTCAGGCAAGAGAAGCTGACCACTTAAAGCCTTCTGTTATCAAGTTGTCCTGTTGCCTAATCTGAAGCCGTTTCATTGAACAAACTGAACGAAGGTCTTTGGTTGGTGCGTCCGTAAGCCAGTGTCAGTTTGCCAGTGACGATTTTGGACTCACCAAGGGACTTTGTAGAACTTCCGATTGTCGTTTGTAAACATGTAGACAATGAATGCTTGTGTTTGTGGAAGTTCGAGATTACATGACTGCTAAGCTTGTCTTGACAGGACAGGTGTAGTGGATGCCCACTACAAGCAAATCCTGTAATGGCAATTTCATCCTTTAAGTTGAGCCAATCTATGTACAAAGACCGAAAAGCACTGTACAGCTTTGCTATTAAGGAGAATCTTGATAGCTCGGGTAGCGTAGGGGACCGTTGGTTTGTTCGCTAAGCTTGGCTTGGCTTGGCTTGGTTTGGCTGGGCTGGGCTACGCTTCACTGCTGCGCTAACAACGCACTGATGATGTCATGTCGATTGGTGATGAAACGTTTGCAACCAAACTGCCCAGCTCAACGCACTGTACAGCTGCTTCATCCTTATTGGGATTCATCAGCACTGCACATCCAACCTATCGTTGCTCCACTGGTCATTCAACACGTACGACCACTTGGTGTGATCCCGCGATTGGAGGATGAACGGCTCTTTATCCTGACTTAGTGCGAGTTATCACACGACTGACCATCAGCTCGGCGCCCAACAGTTAAGTGTTCAAATGCTTGGCGGGCGGTTACGGGTTCGAGACCCACTTGAGTTTTGTGATAAGCTCACTGCTGATTCCCAATAAGGATTAAACAGCTGTGGAGTGCTTCTCGGCTTCTCAGCACAGATTGGCCTGACCTACAGGGCGAAAGTTCCACCATCGTTCTTTTGAGTAGAGAACCATGGTACAAACACGTGACCCGAACTAGACATTTTCGTCCAAATACAACAGCAGGAACATGAAGACAGACGAACATGGGAAAACCAAGGTCTAATAGAGTTAAATTTGATCGGCGCCGAACTTGATTCCTTTTTTTCATTGGAAAAACAGCGTATCATTGAAGCATACTCGTTCAAAGTCTTGTACATTAACGTTGTAAGGTTAGGTTGATCGTTCCTAATTGCATGATTATCAGCTAATGAAACGGGATTTTTCGCACACTTCCAAACCAATCCTTGTCTCCCAGAAACTCGAAGGTTTCAATTCGTTGGCAAGTGGTTAGCCTAAACAGATATATACGACTCTGAAAAGATTTTTATTCATACACTGAAATTTTTTGACCAGGGAAAATCTATATTACCTTCAAATTATTACCTAATACTGTGGGGTCACTTATCCAGTTGTTAAATTTTGGTGTTTTCGCTGCGGTACGAAGCGACAGGTGGTGATTTTAAGAAGGAACACAGTGCCGTGGTACTAAGGTTTTATGGCATCTCGTTTCTCGGATCGTGATTGACCATGGCTATCGAACTGAATGCAAACTCCAGGCAGTGCTGATTTACAAAAGTCGGGTCTCATGGTGGATAACGGCATAGACACCCAAATTCCGCATGTTTGAAAGTTCCCCACAGCTGGCCGTTTCGATCATTCCCCTTTCCTGATACGAAGTGAGTCGCAACATTTTCACCTGAAATTTACAGCATATTCGATTGAGCCAATCCCTTGTTCTCCTGTGACTTCTAAATGTCCAAATTCATCTTCTTAGAATATGCACTTTTTGGACACCAAAATGTTTATTTCTGAAAGTCGCATCTTAAACCGATCAGTCGGTTAACAAAGGTTGATCCAATGGACACTTGTGCACAGTGGGTAGGCCAGAGGTGAATAGGGTGTCTACTACTGGCAAGCCGACGTGAACGTGATGGCACGAGATCAGGGGGTAAACACAGAGATGGCAGTGAGAGCCACCAGGCGGCAGAAGCATATATACGCTTGTTTACATGGAAAACAGCTGACTAACTTTTCGACCTTAAGCATCTATGGAGAAAGTAACAATGGGATACATTCGTTTTACGTTGCACAATGCTGTGAAAGTGAATACTGTACTCTTAAACCAACCCTTTCCTTGAAGGTTGACGGCACTCTGGCTAATTCAGGAAAAATTACAGTGGTGAGTGAGTGGTTTGGCTGCGAAGCTTATTAAATCCGAGATTAGGCCCGCTTAGTCGTAACAAGGGTCTGCCCAGAAAAGTGGTCATTTGTTTTGACAGACAGCCCTGTTTAGTTTATCTGCGCTTTTCATTCTGAATCACCACTCACAGCGTGAGGGCAGACTTAAACTCACGCTTCTTTCAAACAACTCGCGATTACATCACTCTCGTTTGAACAGTCGTTCTCCTGTCATGGCGCAATTGTTCTGTTGTGTCCGCACCAAAGGGGGAGCACTGGAGTCGAAGTTCGTTCATATTAGAGCTTACCAGCAGTGCATACATATCCTTGGCCGTGCCGGGATTTGAACTCCGCACATCTGACATGCGAGTCAAGTCTGTTGCCACTGCTCCAACAAGGCACACTGGACACATTGGAATCTTCCCGTCTGAACAGGCGAACTCGTTCATACTTCAGTAATGTGATCGGTCTGACCGGCGCCTCGAACGATGACCCAGTAACTGCCTTGGCTGTGCTGATCGACTGCTCCGATGTTTGCCTCTCCCTTGATCCAGAACAGGCGGACGACTGTTCAAAAGAGAGTTATGTCAGCGTGAATTCTACAAACCCCGCAACCACCTACTAATTTTGCAGGAAATTCTTCTGCGAGAGTATTGTATAGCAAAACTGATTTGCAAAGCCTTTATGTTCTCCGCACACCGTCTTAAATACGTGATGGTGCACAGTCAATTCCTCAAGCTTTTTTGGAAAAGAACCACTAATTTTTGAATCCCGCAGTTCGGTGGGAACTTCTGTTTATAATCTTCCTACTTGTAAAACTACTGATTACATTCGCTTGCTGATCACCGAGATTAACAGATCCTAATATTCTTCAATTTACAGATTTCTCTGGGGTACTGACTATGATGGATTCAGAAGTCTTGTGTAAGGGAGGGGAGAGAGAACCATGGCCATTGCTAACCAGGGGCGCTCCTGTGAAGTGAAGGAAACGTTGCTGTTTTTTGAGGCAACCAACTACTTATGACGGCAGCCTAATGAGTGGTGTGCTGCGTCCAGTAAATACGCTGCAATATCTCAAATATCGTACAAACTAAAAAATGAGGCGACCTTTGTGAAGGCTTTCAGTTGAAAACTACCATAAACGGAGGATTTAACTGAGTCTGCTGCTGAAAACCGCCTGAATTGCTGGATCTATTTCACCAAACGTTGGTTTTAGTTCTCGGTTGTCCATGAAATCATTTTACTGGAAACAAAATTTCTTTTTTGGTTCCACCCTGAACCTAGCTTGGTCAGCCTTGTAATAACAGCGTTGTTCGCCATAATTAGAAGTTGTTGAACACGAAAAATTCATGATTAGTCGCACCGAGTAGCAGGAACTTTTTCCGTCAATCTGTTGCCTGAGATTTCTTATTTCCGTGCTAGCAGGGGTTTACGACAAACCCATTAGCAGTTAAAGTTAGAACATCCTAATCGCCTCTAGAACGATCATTTTTACCATAAAGAGATTTCTAAGATTTTCTCTGTCGGACAGACTACTTATAAGATTGGTGGAAATTCCTCGGCAGCCAAAGGACGGTTTCACCAGCATAATTTGCAAGTGGGTATGTTTCACCAGTTGGCTATGATTTGGTGTTGAATTGGGGGATAAGGTTGATGGAAACTTGAGAAATGCGCCTACCTGATATTCCCCAAGTAGGACGAAACCGGAGGTGGGTTGCTGAAGTGTTTTCAGTATTCTTATGAATAATATGGTGCATAATTTATTTTTCTGTCTGTGGTAAATTCGATCATTAAACAGCTACCCACTCAACTTTGGAGCTCATTTTCTGCTCTGGGATGGAACGAATAGATAGCAAATGGCACTGACATCCGGATAAGGCCGATCGTTTGCTGATACCAGATTGTCAACAACTGAGGGATGTCTTCAGCGTCCCGTTCCCTAACACGGCACTCGTGAGCCTACCTCGACCACTGATGAAACGTTTTCAATTAAATCGCTTGACTCAGCCAACAAACCAACATCGTCTGAGGTACCAACATCCCCCTCGACGGTAAAAAAGAGGGAGGTTTCATCAGACAAGCTGAGTGCTGATCCTCATTGGGGATCATCAGCCATGAGCATCCCAAGAAACTCAGAGTTTTGAACCCCGCGACCTTCCGGCCAGTGTTCCACCATATGGCCGTTTGGCCAAAGCGGTTGATCAATAATGTGATTGGCTCTCACATAGATAGGGTACGGCATCTCTCATCCTTCAATCACTGACGCCACACCACGTGGTCATGTACTGACTGGCTCCTCCAGTGGGCTTCTCAGATGGACGACCAAATGTGGACACTACTTTCGTTATTATGAAGTGGAATGCGGTCAGATATGCGCATAAACTGTTCAGCGTTATATTTAAAGACACCGAGTTTGCAGCTGACATTAAAAGGAATAACCGACTGCAATTTCTGGATATTAGTGAGCACAAACTCGGAAGAAATGCTCCAAACGTGTGTACATCGGAAGAAGACACAGCGACCACATACCACAGGAAAAGTTGTACTCAAACTCTGTTCAAAGGAGCAGGGACGTACTGCAGTACTGCAGAACTCAGATTAAAAGAAGAGAACTACGTTCACTGTGTATTTAAAAAAAACGGACATCCCAGGAAAATTTACCAGAACCTTAAAGTAGAAGACCGCCTGAAAAGAAAACAGGAATATCAAGAACAACCAATTAAGCGGATAGTCCTTCCGTGCATCAAGAACCTAGTTAAATTCACAGCAAGACTATTACAACTAAAAGAAATCTTAGTAGCTCAAAACCAGCCGCTACATTAAGGAAACTGATCTCAACACCGAAGGACAAAACTGAGAGAGGTGCAAGAAAAGACATCATTATCGAATCAGCCGCATGGACTGCAACAAATAGTATACTGGACAAAGTGGAAGACAGCTTTCTACAAGGGTCAGGGAATACAGCGTAGCTATCAAAAGACACGACCCGCTATCTCTTATTTCCAGGCATGAAGGTCAGGAAAGACACAAGTGTAACCTAGAAAACTAGCACACGAGAGGGAAGTCCTTGAAACAGGGTTCTCCTCAAGGGATTCCATCAACAGGCATATCGAAATCGATCCTGTCTACGCACCTCTACAAGTGAGGCGCCGCCAACTCAAGGCGTCGCTGACTCAACACTGGGTCAGCCTCAACCATCAGACCAATGGACCAAGAAACGGGACCCACTGACGCAGCACATTACTAACGACATCAGCCCTATGAGTAGTGTGCTCCGTCAAACAAATACACTACAGTATCTCGAATATCGCAGCTGGGAGCAGCTGAGTCTCCCAGTGAACACTAACTGAATTTTCAAGTTGGGTCTATTTTGCCAAACGTTGCTTCTGTTGTTCTGTTTTTGTTGTTGTTGTCCACGAATTCATTTTACTGGGAACGAAAATCTTTTTTAGTTCCATCTTGAACCCAGCTTGGTCAAGCTTGATATAACAACGTCGTTCGTCTTAATTAGATATCGCTGAAAGCAAGAAATGTATGATAAAACACACCCAGTAGCAAAATCCTTTTTTCATCCGTCCGTCACCTTTCTGCATCCGAAACGCAAGACTGGTATGTCACTATGAAAACAGAGCCGCATATGCAGTCGTGTACCAGCATTAGTTAGCAAACTGAATGTCCCCACCGAACCATTTAAATCGGTTCCCTGTTTCTTATTCGCGAATCCTGGCAAATAGACTCTACAGCCATAGTGTCGAGCACTGCCTAGTCTCGCAACCATGTGCGACTAATAAGTTTCCCAGCTGTTTTCAAGCGTCCATGGAGCTAACTGACCGATAGACGGGTCAGTCGACCCATATAACAAGGGCACTTACTGTGCAGTCATTCGTCAGGCCAACCAATCACATCGATCAGGGGTGAACACTTTCGCCTGTTCAGACGTAGTAATTCAAGTGTGCCCATCGTGATCTGGTGGAGTAGTGATAACACACTCACCTCGAGTACCCGATGTATGGTCTCTAATCCCGGCAGCACAAAGGGTAGGTACTGCTGATAAGATCTAATAGGAGAGAAACCCGAGTCCAGTACACCCCCTTTAGGGTCAGATCACCGGAACAATTACACTAGGACATGTGGGTTGATGTGATTGTGAATTCTGCAAATCGCATAATCAAAATCATTCCGTTTTGTTGCAGTAACAAACCACCCGCATGTAACTGTATATGGCTCTTAACACATGACCAAAAGGAATTATTGGGTTGATACTGTCGCATAAACTTTCACCAAATGCGACAAAATGTCAAGAACTGGTTGCGTTAGATTGATGTTAACAAGCCAGTTAAGGTGACGTTTCATGTAACAACCTGTTGTACTAGACTTTGGGAAGTTCTCCTAACTGACGATTCTTAGTCGGATAGGATTGCCGGAGCTGTGTCATTCTGGCGACAGTGGAAACATCAACTATGAGCGGTTCATTCTTCAACGGAAAAATACCGTGGATTAAGGTAAAACGGTCCCTATTCATCCAACCGATGAAGTTGGATTCCTGTGTTGCCAAAATGATCATCCTCTGTCGGAATTGCATGGCCAGGGGAATGTTGCATGTGGTCGGATAGCAAATGTGCTTCGTCAGAGGGAAATGATGGTTATCGATGCATCATGGACGGGTCGCGACTACCTTCCTTGGGAGATATTTTCAATTCTTTTATAGGAATAGGCAGCGACTCATGTTCAACCAACCAATAAACAGGCTGCGGAGCACGTCTACTTCACAGTACAAACAGTATAGCTGTAAACCACTTAACCAGTTAAAAAGAAACCGGATATTGATCGAAAGAAGACACAAGGGAAGTATTGTGTTCCATTAGTGTATCTAAATGGCCTACTTTGTAGACACGCCGAAGAAATAACAAACGGTTACGCAGCGAGATGAAATCTTGCTAATCCAATAACTAACCTAGACCTCCAGAAGGCTGTGTTATCCAAATATCTATCCACTGACCAAAATAATACTAGAGAACCTGCACGTGTCATGTCCTTAGTATGGCTCACTTTGTTGCGGTTGTGCACAAGCTGTCACACGAAGGCAAAGTTTACCCCCTTTGGACAGTTTTTTGTCTGTCACCGCTCGGTGGTTGGCGCTTCCGGCAATTTTGTTTAGGAAGAGTTTCTGATCAGGATTCATCGATCACAAGATAAACAAATCAGTTTGGTCAGTCCCAGCTTGACGACAGACAGGTTTGTTGGCGATGTTATTGGCTGAACTTTAACCGAGAGGGGGTCGAACTTATGTGAATGTAAAAGTTACACAAAGCAGGAAGCTTCGTTTTCACGGTATGCGGAGTAGCCCTATTTAGTCTGAAATAAGAATCGGCTTATGGGAGAAACTGGTCAATGCTTTTCTTGATTTCGATTTTGCCTCACCTATGCTTACTTTGTCCCCCAAAAACCAGGAGTTGTGAGTTCCTTCACATTTGTAGTAGGCCAAAGACATTTGAGAAACCAGCCCCTAAATGACATCTTAACTGTGCAATCAAAGTTGATCTCCAATTGTTGTTATAGTGAAAATTGAATAACTATCGGGTTTAGGCAAACCTTGTCGTCAGCATATCACTTATTAGACAACTGATCAGTCGAGGTGCAGGCTTGATCCGTGGTATAATGTAGCCGTTGAAAGTGACAGGGCGACGATCCTATGTGGGTTAATGGCACCAAGTATTGTCAATGTCATTTTCCCTGTTGTCTAGTAAATCAACCGTTTCGGCAGAATATATATATATATATATATATATATATATATATATATATATATATATATATATATATATANATATGTAGGAGGAAAATGAAATGCAGTTAACCAGTTTCTCGATAGTCATCATTTGGAAAATCGATGCTCACATAAGAGTTAAATATTTCTAAGCTTTTTCATCAAAGTTGCTGGTTGCAATGCCTTTGAAACAGCAGTCGGGGAAGTCCAGCATTACAAGCCGAAGCTCGCGAAGGTGCAGAGGCTCGACGCAAATGAGCGAAACGCTAACCAATCGTGTGAGCAGGACAGTCATCTGCTGGGGCGGCCTTGTTCAACAATGACCGACTAATCGATGAGTAAACCAGATCCCTAGGCGCGCGAAATGGACTGTTTTTAGGCACAGGCTGAGGAAACTGAACAGATTATTTTGAATCCCGCAGTTCGGTGGGAACTTCTGTTTATAATCTTCCTACTTGTAAAACTACTGATTACATTCGCTTGCTGATATTTTTCATAGTCGTGCCAAGTACACATCACTGATCAGGTTTCGTGTTTGAAGCTTTCGATCATCAGAAGATAACCGACAGTTTCGTGCAATACACCAGAAGTAGACATCTGTACTCGTGGGATAAGTAAGGAATCTGTGGACAAGTAGTACCGAAAGCTGTGAGACCATGTGGTTTCGATCAATCGTTTGAAATTTTACGAACAGCTTCAGGCTTGTTTGAAGCCAGGCTTTCGTGCTACGATAAAATACAAGTGTGAAACTGAAGTTGATTTTCTAGTAAATTCTGCATTCCAAATATCTGCGTCTTTCCTAATTCGAGTATAAACTGTCTTAAACACCTAGTCTCTGTTAACTGTTTTAACTGCATCAGAAACCTCCCATAAGTTGATGTGGATTTAGGTGGGCAGAAAGAAAGTTGTAGTGTAAATCGTTCCGTCCAGATGTGTACATCAGTATGCCCTTTTCGGGTTGATTCACACTACTCTGCTGCCGACAAAAGTTAACCACGGTGACAGAAACGTTGAGTTGTAAAAAAAAGCTGCAGTTATCGTTATGTTTTTCCACCAACCCGAACAAATATCACGCACAGCGTGCAATCTATTAGACTTCATCCCTACCGAATATGATGCGGATATTCTACATCCAGATACAGTTGAAATGATACTCCAGAGAAAAGCAGTGGAAGCAGCTTTTTCCGTCGATCAGTGGTCGACCGATTGGTTGCTACCACCTTGGCTAGGATGAATCCCACTTTTCGTCGTCCCTACACGGCCTTCTCTGTTGCGTACGTCCAGCTCAGCTCACGGCACCAGTTGTCTAGGCTTGCTAACAGAGCTGTTGGTCGCGCACATGACACCCAAGAGGGAAGCACAGTTAACACAGTTACCACTCATTTTCTGAGTAACCAGGGCTGGTAGACTGCGTTAGCAGCTTAAAGGTCACAATTTCGGTAAGATATGGTATTCACTGACTGCGAAACTTGGCCTGCTTATAGTAATTCAGTGTGAGACACCGATACGTTGACGACAATGCTACAGAACTTCAAGTAATGTTAATGGAACGGAAAACACTGACAACGGAGTTCTGTTTCGTCGGAAAGTACGTTCTTTTTCTGAAGCTTCTTCCTCTATGAGCCATGAAATAAAAACGAAGAAGGATTATCCTAGGTAGATTCAAATATCGAAATAACGCATTGCCTAATGCAGGCTTACGCCCAAGCTTTGATACAAGCACATTTTATGGCCGTATTTGCATGTAGCATCCGATGAAAATCACGTGTTATTTTGTTCGTCACTTCTGCGCGACCCTTTTTTCACAACATGCCTCAGCAGCAGTAATCTGGTGGGTAGAGTTCTATGATCACATGCACCGTAGCCGAACAGCTAGTCTGGTTTTCTTCAGTTTCTCTGTGTTGAGAAGCAAACCACGTGGGCTTTTCCACCACATTCTCACGTTCACGTTACTGTTGATCTGTAAGTTCACTACCTAGGTGCCTTTGGAAGGAAAACATTGTGCGGAACTTTGTTGGTTTTCAAGTACAGTTCAGTTGACCTTTTTAGGTCTCTGCAATTGGAAAGTATGATTCCATTCACGGAAAAATTCAGCAATCCGTCGAGTGTCGTTCTATTCACTCTTTTAATATTGACAAAACACGTGCTTCGAAGTGAACCGGGATAGCTACGTGCTTATGTAAGTGTTAGTCACGTGCGTTGGTTCTTATTGGTTGGTTCGTTTGTTCCCTATTGAACTATAGGTTACATAAGTTACTTTGATGAGTTGTGACTGATGTTCACTCACCAAACAGAGTTACGTAAGTTCCATTAACATTTTCAATTCATACGAAACTTGACTACAAACCATTGGTTATTTTCAATACAAGCAGGACTGCAACAGCTACGTTGAATGAATATGTTTTCTTCCTTGTCGCCTATTGTCTCCCCAAACAGAATAATTCGAGTAGAAAATAAACTTTACTAGTCAGGATGTGTTGATGGGGAAACCCATTTGATATTCCATCACTCAACACGAGTTTTGAACTCTACAACTGGTTTGAACAAGGAGCTAGTTTTTTCTTGACGGCGCATACTACTCATAAGGCTGATAAATCCTCTTCGACAGCCCACAACCTATTTACTCTTTTTGATAGGCACCGTCCCTGAGTTCCTTTTAAACTTATGTCCTATTCAACAGCCACACGCTTGTGACTTTTATGGTGGCGCACCTAAGGTTTGCCTGGTTACTAGTTCGGTAATGGATTCCTTAAGTTCAGTAGGCAGGGATTCTGTGTAGGACCAAGTTAAGTTTATGATCCGTACTAATCAACGGAGAATTCGGAATAATTGTATTAGTTGGGATTTATGGTTAAAAAAACTGCTAAAGTTGCGGCGTACGATTTCATGCGCATTGTTATTTTCTTCACAACTCATTGTTTCCTCCTACAAACTCTTGACTACAACTTTGGTTCTCATCTGTGGGAAAGGTCAAAGAAGTGGAAGATTTTAAATAAACGCTTTTTTAAAAGAAAACGAAATTCCCTGATCTCAATACTGTCTACATTGTCAGATTTTGGATTCTGATCTATTAGGTTCTTTCTACTAAGTACAAAACATGCAGAGTACGAAAGGAGCTCGAGATAGCTCAGTGGTTAAGGCACGAACTGACTGACCGGAAGGTCCGTGGTTCGAACCCAACCTCTGCATCTCGACTGCTCCCGTCTAGGCTTAAGGAACCTGGCAGCATCTCGGCCTTCCTGCTTACTTCGAGTGGTATGTCAGCTAGGCACCGGAATGATGTTTCAGCTGAGCGATTGTTATTTACAAAGGAGAGATCCTAAAGTCCAAATACTCTAGTGTGGTGGTGAATTTCCTTACGACGACTGAGCACAAGCAAGTACAACCTTACCAAAGGCATAAACTGAAAACATCACTCTTTCTCGTCTACAGAATATGAGCTGAGCGTTGTGGTGTTTAAGAAATCCCTTAGTCAGTTTGGACATGTGACGTGCAGCTGCCTGAGTTGTGATGCAACTTTGGATGACCCGGACTACTCCACAGAACTTCGAAGCCAAAACTGGTCCAAAATTGAAACTAATCGTAGTATAATGAGAACTATCCTTAGTCTTCCGACAGTTTTTCTGCTAATTATCTACTTGAGTTAGTAATTTAAAGCATATATCGATTTATGCGTGGGTCAAGTCCATTAGCTAGTCCCTGTGAAGACTAGAACACAACGGTTGCGAAAAATGTTGTCGACAAAATCTTGCTGGACACAAGTACAATTATGAATCGTTAACAAGGTCCAGGAGACCTTCCTGGCTAAGACTCAGTAGTGAGTCTCTGGGTTCCTTTCAGGATGAGTGGTCATTGGGTGGCAGCGAGTAAGTTAGTGCACGTCACAGAAACTCAGAGACCCAGCCAAGAGTCAGTTTATTCTCACCTGTCTCACTTATTATCCTTTAAACTTGGCAGGTTATTTAAACATGTTCTTGCATGGTGAGATTTTGCCAGAAACAATGTTCGCAACGATTGCGTTCCAATTCAAACCGGTGGCTAGTTTATTGTATATTTGTTTATTACTTGCTATTATTTATGGCTGATATTATTTTTCATTATCCCCTTGATGGTTCTTCTTCATTGTTGTTTGCTACCAATGATAGTTATGATCAGTAACTGTGACAATTGGGTACAAAAAGCTTTCCCACCCAGAGATGGTATTTGCTGCCAATAAAGCTGCAATTTTGGCCGACTTCATGGATGTTCACTCCGGAGGAGGGACACTTCATATTGGATGTCCCCCCCACCACTAGACCACGCCCACCATGAGGTGAATAACCGGACGCGAACGAAGGCGCGAATTCAATGTTGGATCAGATGGACACTCAACCTTCCGAATCATACCGGATTCTATGGGAAAGAAATGTGCAAGGAGTTTGCTTATCTTGGTTCCTGGATCAAATGACGGACCAAGACAGGGCACATATTTCTCAGAAAATCGTGAAAGATGAAACATTCAGGGTCGTGTGCACGGGTGGCGATTAGAACTTAGATGGCCCCATTGACGAAACCGTGCAATATCGTGAACTCAAATTAACTGTGGCCATAAAGTAAGTCTTAAATGGCTGTATTTGAGCTAAATCCAGAAAGTAGCATCGTTGTTGTTGTTGCCTTTTGCCACGAGCGAAATTCAAAATCTCAACGTCCATCTGCTTCACAAGTTAATTTGTGGCCAAAGAGTTGGAAGCGTATAAAAACGGGTTTTTTATAAGAGGCCGAACACTAAATAAAAACATTAGCTCAACTTCACTCTCGTGGTTTCTCATCTGTTGCTCGAGGTTTCTGATTTCTGCGCCAGACAAGCTCAGCAACACTGACCTGTAAAAGCAGAAACATGGTAGTCGTTTCCAGAACGATTATTCTTACCATAAATAGATTTTTAAGGTTTTCTCAATGGGACAGACAACTCATAAAATTGCTGGAAATTCCTCAACAGCACAAGGTCGGTTTCGCCAGCATTATTTGCAACTGGGTATACTTCACCAATTGTATACAATTTGGATTCAGGTAGAACGTAAATTTGACGGAAACTTGGGGACTATGCCCACCTGATGAGCCCCAAGTAGGGTCAAACCGTAAGTGAGCTGCTGAGTAGTTTCCACCAACCTTACGGGTTGTATTCCTTTGGGGAAATATATCGCACTATCTCGAACATTGTCCGAACTGAAAAGTGAGATGGCCTGTGTTCAACACATCCATTTGTGGAATACCATGAAGGAGGAATTCAGCTGAGCCTCCCATTAAAGACAAATTGGTGTGCAAATGAGTGTATTACGCAAATTTCGTGCAATTTGGGTTTACGTAGGACAAAGAGTTGACGAAAACTCCGGAACTATCCTATCTGACGTGCCCGAAGAAGGGCGAAACCGGTTTGGGCTGTTGAAGAGTTTTCAGCAACGTTATGAGTAGCGTGGACCGGATTTAAGAATATCGTGCCAAATGAAATATGAGACGACCTGTTTGCATGGCATTCATTTGAAGAATTTCATCAACAAGAGATTCATCTGAGATACATCTTGGTCTCCCGTTCGCACCGTTTTAATTTCCAACTGAGTGTATTCCGCTATTACTGCTGATAGCTTTTCATAGGATATCATGACTACTGGAGGTGTGACTAACATGACGGATAGATGTACAAGTCGGGACATCTTTAGGACACAGCTTATCTCCATGCTATCCTTTGATAAGGTATGAAAACTCAAGCAAAACTTAGAAAATTGCACAACATGGCAGCCCACATATCTGAACAGAGTACGACCAGCTGATCAACAGTGCTTTCGTTCTGGATCCTCACGGGATTATTCATTTTGTGTGATTGTGCACTGACACTGTTATAGGCTACCGCAATGTGTTGCTAAAGCAAATCATGCCCATAGTTGCTGGAATATCGGCAGACTGCCCTACTCGCCTGGATAGTGTGATGATTGTAATCTCATCTAGATGGCTGGTAAACGACTTTGTTTGGGAGAATTTTGATATTACCCTGCAGCTCAAGAAAACTGACAAACACCGGCAGAACCGAGAAGTAAAACGAGCGGTACTGATACGCATTGGTGCCCATAGAGTCATCAGGTTCATGATGGCATTCGAATGAGACAGGGTCTCTTTTTCAACTCATACAGGTGCAACGACTTATACTATATACATAGTCTATTGTTCGGTGTCCAGTTTCCGCCGCCGTATCCGACGGAAGTTGAAAGTTACCGAGGAAATTATGGAACTAATTTGCAGTGTTCGTTTATAATCGTTTAATATTCGAATGACGTCCGAGAAAGTTCAAGAGGACGCTTGGGAACGTTCGCTTTTCAGCAACTTTGCATATGAGATTTTTATTTTCGTGTCTAATAGCTTGTAACCGTTTGGTTCGTGTTTGCTAGAGAATAACTTCGCAGTGAAGGACTTTCCCCCTTTCACCAGCACCAAAGACTTGAAGGTAGCAGCACATTCGATTTCGCACCAATCACTATTAAAAAGCAGTAATCCAGTGGTCCAAAAAGCGACCAGTCAGCAGATCCATCTTAGGTATCAAGTGAAAAGGCATGCTCTCAGGATTCTATCCAGGACTCTTAACTATCAGCATAAAGCTTTACCCCGTCTGTTGGTCAAATCACTGTGGAACACGCAAGGCAATGTGTAAGTGGCAGCTAGATGGGTTGTCCAAGATGATCCTCATTTGGTTGTAGATCACGTGGCTGATGATCTGTTTGCAGAGCTTGGTAATTTGTGCTCAAACATTTCGTAACCAGTCGCAGAGACATCATCAGTGATCGGTACTTCCTCCGTACCTGCTTGCTTTTACGTAGCTTTGGAAGAGCAGTTGAAATTTCTTGACGTGATTTGCCGTTGAAGAACAGCTTTACAGTAAGTAATGCATGAATAACCTGATTCTTTGGCAATATATTCAAGGTTCTGCAGATATGAAGACATCACTATGCAACATCTGACCTGTTGATTTAATAAGTTCTATCTAATTAGACCAATTCCGAATAAAACTGAATACAATGCGTTTCATTGAATTTAAAAATGAAACGAATGGCAGCTGATGAGTCAGGAAAACAGACTTGTCACCGATCATTCTGGTAAGCATAATTCCACTCAATCTCGATGAACGATTTTTCCGGAGAGTCGACTAATTCCTGTCCTGAAATAATAGGGACCGGTCAGTGGGTAAGGATGAACACATAGTTGAGATGGTATTATCAGGAGATGAAGCTAAAAGAACGGTTTTCGGTAGTGTTTGCACTGAATATGCTGCGCGGAACCCAACTCAGTTCTCGGCTGGAACGAAGCTCAAGACATCGAGGTATGTTTATTCCTATGACAGTATTCTTAGGACTTCGGCGGTTCAATCCCCATTGTGCCCTTTTGGGTTTCATCAGGTAAGCGTTTTCACACGTTGACACCAAACCATATGAATGTAGATCTCAGCTGAGTCTTTTCATCCCAGACCGGGAGTGTTTAAGCGTCCATAGGTACTGTTGGTAGAAATTAGTGAACCAGACATACCGCATAAATGTATGTAGGGGACTTAAACTACAAAGTGGTCAGCAACCTTGTAAGTAGTATTGTATCCGGGAAGCAAATAGTCTGCTTTTTCGGACTCAAAACTTTAAAACACACACTGGGAACAACACTTGCTGGCAGTATTACTTAAGGTAGTGTAATTTCGCCTACGTTGCATACATCAGACAAGAACTGTCTATTCAGTAGACAAACAACGTGAAATCGAAAGCCAGTTGTGAAAACAGATGCTGCAGCACACACAGTGTCGAATCAGAGTGGGAGACGAACAAAGGAAGTTTCAGGTCACGCATGGTCGGATCGGTGCCGCACGAACAGGCATGAAATGAGGTCAACTGTTGAGAAATGTATCTTATATATATTCAAACCAGTCCTACAAGGTTCCATCCTGATTTCCGCCACTTGACTGTCCACAACATCCTGTTGAGTTATGTGTGTGAGTGTCAGCCGTCCTTTCAGACTGACTTTTGAGGTATGCTAATAAAACTGCTAGGTAATCTAATGCAAAGCCTATTTTGGGCACGCTCTGCCGTCAGCCTTAAGACTATCACCTCAGTCCTATACGGGGCAGATAGTGTAGCAGTTAGACCGGCTGAAGCCAAATCTGTAGGTGTAATCATACCATCCCTCACGTATAAGTCAAGAAGAGTGCCCAGTTAAATGTGAGGTTGCAAAATTACACGAACTCTTGCCAGATAGTATATTTCTCAATGGAGGTTCCCTCGTGTAAATGAAGCTGAGGAACACTGTGAAGTCTTAGTAGGAAACATCAGAAGTGCTAATTTCACGAACCTTTTGGTTGATTCGAACCCAAGACCACCCAGTTAGGGTTTGAAAACTAAGCCGTTCGGCCGTGACCGGCTGATCAGCAGTGTAATTAAGTCGCACCTAGTCAGGATTCAGCTCCACTCAACCTTCAGTCACCGGATTCGCATCACGTAGTCGCATGTTGACTGCCCTCTTGAGTACAGACTTCTCAGATGAAAGCTTCACTCATCTGTGAATTCTTCTTCTTTGCGAGCTACTTAGTAGTTGTTAGCAGTGTAAGATTTGGGAATTCTCAATAGAGAATTCGTTCTCTAAATGCAGCTAATCTATGTTGAAAAGTAGAGAAGCACCGAGACTTATACGATTTTTATCCATTCTTGTTCAACCTCCGCCGTTATCGAGCATTGGAGTTTGCTACGTTGTCCATCTCACCCTCAGCGTACTCTTTTGCTCTCACGTTAAGTCTATTACTCGTCTCGATAAACCATAGTAGTTGGATGGTTTAGGTTGAGGTGTGTCCACAGTTAGTGATCACGATAGGCGCAACACGTTGCCATAGCGACTGTCCACCCAATGCAGAGACTTATGACGCACACGTGAGGCCTGTTTTTACGCTTTGACTTCTGTTATCTACCGTACCCCACAGGCTGGTCGTCTTGTCGATCGTGGACGAAGTGACTGTGATGAGACTAAACCATGGGGCATCGGATAAACATGCGATGAGTGCGTCAAAGGTCTAAACTCACGGACACGTTTTGACTGATAGTTCTTGTTCAGCTCAGATTAAAGGCTATATTTCAGTGGCAGTGTACGAAGCCAACAATGCTTCTGCGACCACCCTTATTTTTACGCATTCCTTGCTCTCTTAACTTGAAATCTTTGTCTGAATGGAGTCTATTCAAGCCTAGACAGTTATCGGGTGATCAAGAACCGCAAACATCAAATTCTCAAATCGATAGGTATATCATGCCGCGGATGTTTGGGTAGTCCTTACGGGCCAACACCATTTCAGTAGGCGAGCGACTACCTCAATGGAATATGCGACGTATCTTATTCCCTATTTCAGAAATAAATCACTTCATACATTTTTTTGGCAAATTCCCCAGGTTTTCTGTTTCAAGTCCGTGGAAATGTGAGGTACGGTTAACTCCATCCAATGTGCTTGCCATGACTCCCCAGAGCGCCCCCGGGTCGTTCTCAGCCCCAGGATATTAGCCTAGTGAATCTAACTTGGCACCACGATAGGTCCGCCAATAAAAAACTTACTCTATCCGTGTAATTATTGATCTACACCTGTTTTTCTCCTCCATGCGCCATTCGCCTTACCCTTCCGACACGCGTAGACTACCATGTCTGAGTATCTGCGTCACTAACGCGCTTACTCATACGTGTTCGTGTCTCGTTTGCTGGTCCTGCTCTGACCTGTCCTGTCGTGACGTCCACGTGATTGCAGCGCCAAAGTCACAAGACTGGCTTCGGAAAGGGTGACCGCAAACCCTAGTACCAAGCCAACATTTTGGCTCCCGTAGTCGTGTATGTGGGCCTTGATGCTTCACTATGCCGGTAGGTGACAAACTTGTGCACTTGCTGACTTCACGAACACGAACAGCTGAGGTGTGTTGTGTAGCTTTGCTTCTCTACAGTCGCTCCTCGCGCCAGTAGCAAACTTGGCCATGAAAATTCAATTCCTTTCATCGCAGGCTACCAACTTTTGGCTTCATTCTTCCAGGTTGTGTGATTCTGGCCAATGCCCTCTCTTCTGAAAGAGGATAAGTTTTAAACATCGTGCATTTTTAGATGGGTTCCTTTTTACGGTAGTTACTGAACTTAACTGAAGTTCTCGAGAAATACACTCATTTGCAAATCAATTTGGTTTTCACGAGAAACTCAACTGAATCTCTCGTTTATGATATTCTTCAACTGAATGTGCTGCCCACAGGCCGCCTCATGTTTTAGTATGCACGATATTCGAAATATCGCAGTATATTTTCGTAAAGGAAACTACTCACAAGATTGCCGAAGAGTTGTCGAAGAGTTTTCAGCATCCTTGTGAGTAGTTTCCTGTATGAAAATAACTGAATTTCATTTCAGCTGGGGAAGGCCTCCTCACTTTCAATCATCGGATTGCTGGTTACATGCTACCCTTCTGTATTCCTGTTAGATTTTCCAAGCAGTATCCTAATGAATTGGCGATAAATATATTAGGCGACGTTTGTTACCTATCAAGTCCGGACACAGCAGTTTACTCTCCATTCCAGCCCCCATGTGTACCAACAGTTACCATAGTACAACCTCCCCAAGCAACAAAACCAAAACCACACAAATGAGCTATCGATAATCTCATCTCGGGGGCACATCCTGCCAATGAACACCACTCATGCTTGACAGTACAATCATGTGAAACCTAAAATACGCTGAGATAGACCCACCACCACTCATCACTCATTGGCCGTTTCTGCGGACCCACGCATCTAACCTCCACATTAACCACTTGGTCCTGAAGAGACTTTACTCAAGTTTGAGGATCCCAAGTTGAAAAATGGTGAAGACATGTAATACTAACCGATGGCCTAATAGTATCTCTTGTTCCGTAATCATTCATCCTCTGTATTCTATCCTGTCTTTTTAGGTGAGTTGAATCTGGCGTGCATTTGCTTACTAGGGAAAATGTTGTTGCGGAATTTAAAAGAACCCCCCTAGGTCCCTTGCACTCCCAGGTGGCCGACGAGAAGCCGAATATCTTGGAGACATCTATCAACGTGCTCTTCGGGGTACAGATTAAGGCAGATGTGAACAGCGCTTTTAAAAAGCCTTCAATGCAAATACACTGTGCTTGGAAGTGTAGATCACTCGGATGACGTTGAATAACCAGAATGTTTAATCCTATTGTATGTAACTTAAAATAGCTTGTAGGCGTTTGAGGGTGCGCGGTTCAAATACCACCACAGGACTTCGGATACACGCTAGCTTATCTAGCGCTCTTTTATTTGCTACCCACTGCCGTTTCAGGCGTTGTATTAATTATTTCAGTCGCAGTTCTTGGTTGACTGGCGCCTTCTCACCACTCAGGGTGCACTTGCTCTCAAACCCCAAGACACTAAACGTGAGCCACTCACTCACACACTCCTACACTCACAATTCCACCTACAACAGTGGCGCCAATTGTCCACGATTTTAGATTGGTTACCACGGTGGTAGGTACAACGCCGATAGTTTTTACAGCACCATTGTAGCTCATGGAAAGAGAAAATCGTTTGTAGAAAAATTGACTTCATTCATAGACGGTTTGCGGGACCACAGATCTGAATGTCAGCCGAGGGTAGAGACAACACGAATGGTTGTTCGGCCCTCTAGCGAACAACTCACGATTAAGTTGTGACAATGGAAAGCCATGCAACTGTCCTGAATCCAGTCGGTGGACTGAAGTTCAGTGTGGAAATTGAGGTACAGTACGGACGCAGTACACTGTCGACGTACACCTTTTGCTTACCTCTACCTTATCAAACAGCTGGATTTCGGGTGCGACTGTTGCGCAACTCCCTAGTCATCACAGAACTCCCGACTGATATCGAGTAAAAACTTCAAATAGGCTATTCTGAACCTCAAAATGTTCATCTTAGATAGGAAGGGAGCGTGGCGATTCGTTCAGTTTAACCCAAACTGTAGAATGTGCCACTGCGACTCAAAATAGTCTTTTTTTCTGGTTCACACTCTTGATTCGTGCGTTGCGTTGCTTACCTTACTTGAATTTTAGTGGGGTGATGGTTGTTCACCGACATTATTGCCGTTTTCTCGTAACGTGTTGTAACTCAGATGCGGATACACGCCATTGTTACTGGCCTTCCCTTACAAGACAGGTTAGACATTCTCTGACATTTAGTCAGTGAAGAATGAATAAAACTCCCTGTTTTACCCCTGTTCCAAGATGGCGGTGCCTGGTCCGTCAGGAGTGCTGATTTCATGGTTTCCCTTTTTCTTCTAATGAAGAACGCTGACTAACCACTGATGATGAGGATTCAAACATGTGAACACGTGGAACACACAAACGACCCGTTTTGATGGTCAGATCATCCAATTATCATTGGAGGGTTCTATCTTAAACTTCCTCTTGGACGAACTGGCATCGAATTTCTCTTGAATCGGTTGTGCACTTGCTGTTTCAATCTGAAAAGATGCTGTTTACCAACATCCTGTTTGTTAGCCTGTTTGTAAACTGGCTGATAAATATTTTCATTACTTAAAGCTTGAATGCTGGATAACCACCGGTCCCACGGCGGGATTCGAGTTTTATTCGTTTGCAGCACAGCATTCGATTTAACACAATAGGTAAGATGACCAAACGGAAGTCGAAAGACGATCAGGAACTTATCACGTCATGTTTATGACTTTACCCCATATTTCAATGGGATATGATCAGCTCCGAGCTCAATTTAAGCTCAACTTAAGTTAGCTTCCAGGTTATTCAGAACTAGGCAAAATATAATCCCCAAAATTCCAAAACCTGAAATCTTTGCTGCTCAGCATCCTTTAATTAGACATCCTGATGACCTAGCTACCGTCTGCCTTTCTTGCTGCGCTGGGAGTATGTTGAGTGAATTTTGAGGTGGATAGCTATTCAAATCCTGTTTTAATACTTCGGGGATCGAAATTCTGCCGGGGCTGTCGCTCACGAACCCTGAGTATTCCGACAATATCGTTCTTCTTGGGTCAGACCTTTTAGAAGTGCAAGCTATTTTAAATAACCCAAATAACTCTGTTCAGTGTGCACTTCCCGCCGGTAAAGTGTAAAGCGTTAGTGCAAGACTGGGTGGGACAGAACTCAAACCTCATACTGGCAGGTGGACTGATCGGTGTGGTAGATAAGTCCATTTATCTGAGCAGCCGCAAAAGCCCCGGCGGACTGGTGAAAGAAGAAATCACTTCCCGAGCTGTGAAAGCCATGGCAACGCTTTCCAACCTCCGATGTCTCCGACATGACATCACCTTGAGAGTCAAGGATAGCGTGCTCAGTTCTGTTGTCTATCTGTCCTACTTTATAAATCAGAGACGTAGCCGTTGCGTGTGGAGGAGCTCTGAAGGCTGCCCATCTTTAACGACCGGTACCTCTGAAGAATTGCGCGGGTCTTGTTGGAACGTCAGACCAGGTACCCCAGATGGTTTTCTCGAACGTTTACTCTCTCTCTCTCTCTCTCTCTCTCTCTTGCATCAAAGCTGTCGCATTCACTTCATAACTCTCACCTCATGGCATACTGAAAAACAGATCCATTTGTCGACATTGCACCGGCAGGGCCGTTGCCCCCAACGCATGACTCTCTCTCCCTTATTCCCCTTATTCCCTGTGAACAAAGCTTTACTAGTTGGAACAACCGCAGTCCATTGCACGGTTCGCGAGCTGAAAAAAAAAACGATTTGGACTGAACGAATCGGGTGATGATATCTGATTCCTACATGATGCTCCCCTTGTAGAACGTGCAAGAAGTTTGTTCTGGTTCACTGTTTCTTGGAACACAATGCTTCCACCCCTTCCGATTATTAATCATGGTGTTCTGTCAATGTGGTTTCGCGGCTATCGAGTGCTGCTGTCAACATAGTTGATGACCTTTGAGGCGAAGACTCAAGATATGGGTGTTTAGGAGACCTGTCTGCTCTGTCCTTGAAAACTGGCTTATATTTCGCCAAACCACGATTCTTTTATGACCGATTCTGTCCAAAAACCTCCTGGAACCGTACAAAGGAACGTTGTTGGACGCCAGCTATGCAGTCATTCTTTGGTGTCCGATTCTACTGCCTACTGAAAACAACCATAATAACACTTCAATAGATTCGAAGAATCTGTCCCACACAGCAGTTTCCAATGTCAGTATTATTGGACGTAGTCTGCAGAAGGTCTTGCTTGCTTTTGGGGTTAAAGTACAGGAATCAAGGTCATTTCTTTACCTTCCAGAACAAATTCATATCTTCCACGTCTTTCTTATGCTTATCTTAACCTTTAGATTCGTACGGAACTGACGACGAGATCCCTACAACATTCATGTTCGTCACTCTGTGTTTTCGTTGAAACTATGGGAATGTTCACACAACCTGTCCTTACTTTAAGGATTCGCGTCTTCAGGTGAGTTGCGTGCAGCTCTAAAGATTAACACCACGTTTCCGCAGTTTGCCTCCAAGAAACTGTCATGCTGAGTAGTTAAGCGTCCGTCCTGAAAGCATTTGGCAGGCGCTAAAAGTTTTTACTTCGGTTGATCGTTCATTGACGGTCACCGCAAATCCTCCGATCAAGGCGTAGTTTCGTTTGATGAGAAAAACCTCCGGGATTAGACACCAAGACCTAGGGTCCAACCGTTGATCTCGAAAACAAAAAAAACCAGTAATTTAGCTCATCTGGGAATCTGAAATTGAGAACAGTATACAGCACATGAAGCTTTTCAGGTGCAAAAAGACGGAATTAAAAACACTGCTATCGATCGGTTATTAGGCAGGTTCCAGTTGCACATAAGCAATGAAGACGAAGATCACACGATATTATGTAACGATCTCGTAATAAGGCAGATGTACCGTGGGAACAAACAAGCCATCATTCTATTACATCTATGCATATCCGGAGAATCAACGAACGTGGAACTCGTGAATAACAAACAGTTGTTTTTCTAAGCAATCTGCCAGTGTTACGAAAAAATTTGACAATCATTGTCACCCAGTTGAGAGCGGAAAACTACTTCAACATGAATGAAGACGTGATCTGATCTAGTTAAGCACATAAGTCGCACATAAGTACCCTAGAGGGTATTCATTTCAGATCGTGTCTGTTTGGGTGGTCGTCCACAGTCTGACGTGTTCCTCCCCTTAAGACAAAGTCTCACAGGGATTCTGAAATTCTTTGATAAAGAGGCTCCCAGATGAAGCACGGTCAAACAACAATATCACTGTGGCTTTTCCATGCGGTGAAGTCCCTTTATAAATCCCTTTATCGAACCAGTTTGTCTATTTTATGCTACTTAACGAGTACAATAAAACTAACAAATAGCGAAAAACTAAGGCCATATTGGTCCTAAGTGATAGTTCACATGATGAGTGAAAACTGACAGAGAGTATTACAGGATAGATTCATCGATCCTCGGTACAGAAACGGAGTTCAGAATAAGAGACGAAACCATACAGTGGATTGTGTACATAGAAACAAAAGTCACAATACGTGCCCACATGAGTGGTGGATAGACAGCGCTATAGGTGGTCTAAGTGAGATATGACCCCACTGCTGAACAGTCGCTGGTGGCCAAATAACAAAGTATCCAACTATCAATCGGAAGGTCACGGATTCGAATCACCCTTGGGAATAGTTAATTGCTCACTACTGCGGATTCTCGACAACAATGAAGCAGGTGGACAGGACTTCTGAGCTTTTCAGCATGGACTGGTCTCCCTTGAAGTGCGACTTACTGGCTAACTTCAAAAGCTCCTCAAAAGTGACTATCGTAAATTATTTTCTAATGTCCAGACCTCGCGGGTAATGTTCGCAAAAGGTATTATGAAACTTCGAGATCTAGTATGAGATACAAGAACAGCGAATCAAGTTTTCCGGTTGTCACAAATCATTATAAATACAAATTTAGAATAAGAACAAAAATGGGTTGATGGACATATTTTCGGAAAGGTCTTTTCAAGTCATACAGTTGCAAAAGCTAAGACAGCAGAATTTAACACGCTGCTGTGTTCAGCACAAGATATATGCGTGGAAGGAGGTGAGCTGGGCCATGGTAAGTTGATAACACGAGCGAAGCGTTTTTGACGACAGAGGATTGGGTTGTGACATCGTAAGTTGATGTTTGCAGCCTGTTTGATTGTGCGGTTCAGTATCGACCTGGGTTGATTAGCAGGTGTCTTGAAGGCAATACAGAAATTTTTGCTTGGCACGATTCTATGTGTCGTGTCTGCTAGATAAAGCACTTGTGAGCTGGTTACCGTACTTTTAAATCAGGTAGAGGAGATCAGCGTAAAGTGACAAAATGGGTCACTCATCTACTGTAAATTGGAAGGTCATAAAAGCTCTACTAATAAAGTGCAGCGTCTTCACGACATTTACTTTGCTGGCTAAAGTAAAGGCTGCAACCAGATCGTCCATCCAGGCAGATAACAGACTTTTGGTTGTTCAATACATCGGAACTAAGACAAGGGTTCATTTCAGTCAGCCTTGACAATGTGTTAGATTGTGGGGGTCGAATTCGATCAAAAGTGGTTGGGAGTAAGAGTTATGTCCCACCCGTCTTGGTATGTTTTACGGCAAAAATGGTTGCATGAACTCCATGTTTGTCTTTGAACACCATCAAACTCACCCTGCTATGCTTGACGGCATTGTGAGGAGATCTGGTAATTTTCATTTGTGACTTCGTACTATGCTGAACAGTCGAGAAGGACTGCACAATTGCTTCATCCTAACTGGGAATCATCAACAGTACACACATCATGAAACTCCACGGAGTCCCAAACCTGCGACCTCCCAGTTAGCAGGTTGAACACTTAACCTTTCGGTCACTAGTGGCTGACCAGCAGCGTGATTAGGGCGCACGTAGACAAGATATAGCGCCGCTCATTATTCAATCACGGAATCCATATCACGTGGTCAGGCGCTGGCTGTCTCCTTGAGTGACGACTTATCAGTTGGATGTGTCACTCGGGAAATTATTCTTCCTCCGAGCTACTTATAGATTTACGGTAGTGTGAGGGAATTAGTTATTTTCAATTACCAGTCTTCAATGCTAATTGTCATCTTAATCTGTCATGTAAGATAGTTTGTGGCATTTGCTTTTTATGACACCTTCCGAATTCCATCTAACATCGAGCCGCACATCAACCATTTTAAAAGGCGCATTCGGTTTGGCCTCTAATCAAACTGTCCGTATCCATGTATTCTAACGTGTGCGAGGAATCATCATAGCTACATTGAGGGAACTGATCTCAAGACCGAATGACCACAATGATAGAACCAAGAGGAGCAGTGTGATAGACTAAATCAAATGCAGCAACTGCAACAAATTCCGTTTGGGGAAACGGGGATGAAACTATGCACAAGAATGAAATAACACAACGCGACGGAGACAAAAACGGAGACATAACTCCCTATCGCTGATATGCATGCATGAAGACCAAGAAGGTCACAAATTCACTCTTGAAAACGTAAAAATCTTGGCATGAGGAGACACGGGACGTGGAAGAGAATTTATGGAATGATGGTATTCATTGATGAATTCTATCAACTGACACGTTTAACTGGACTTAATTTACGCACCACTGTTTAAAAAAACCCAATATCTCTGCCAGAAAACTCTAAGACAGCCTACTAGCGGATGAACAAATCAAGAACCAGGAAACTCATTCGAGCCACATCAACAAACGCCACAAAGTGGAGGTTAAGGACAGAACACACACACAACCACTGACGTACCACTACGCTCTACTCCGCTCCCCAAAAACGCACTTATGATGTCACCTCCATTGGTGATGAAACGTTTGCGGTCAAATTGCCTAGCTCAGCGAACAAACAAACGACCAACTACGCTACCTGAGCTACAAACGCTCTTCTCAACAGCACAGTTTTTGTGCCGGTCTCGGCTTTGAACTAGTCAGAAGAAACACGCCAGTAGTTTTTTCACAGGTGAGAGTTTAGTCAGTTCGCTTCTTGGTTTCATAAAACTTCATTGCAGACCTTCTGATACAACAATTCACTTAAAAAGGTAATTTGTTGTGAAATATGTGTGTTGTACATCACTCAGTCTCCATTTGCTAAGTTTGTGCCCTGGTTGTCGTATACACTTCCGTTTATGTCTGAACGGCATGAGACTGGCCCATTTGACTTTCTGATTACTTCGAGATGCTTTCCTGAACAATCTGTTTTAAACCATCCCGTCTAGATTCTTAGTTAAGTCGACGTAAATTGCCGCCAATGTCATCTGGTTTAAAACTGAACCTAGTTTGCTGAAGCACTTGTGGATGGGACCGTTCCACATTGGTTAGCCGAAATGAATAAAATGTCACCAAATGTCATAGATACAGTGCAAAACCGGCTGATGAGAGAAGTCTTCCGCTTAACAAATGTGATATCCTTGAAAGTACCCAAGAGCCTATATGCCCATGATGCTGAAGTAACCTATCAAGCAATTTGCTGAAGTCGTCAGCCGGCCCAAGTGGACAATCATCTGAATAGTTCAGAATCTTGGAATGATAGTTCAACTCGATCTAAAATACCTAAAGATTAGCCAGCCCAGCAACCCTAACCTCAGGTTGCCAGCTAGGTAGGATCATTTTATTATTATTCATATCGTATTCGTGATGAAACCGTCCAGCTGTGGCACCAGTTTTCTGTATAGCCTAAGGCGGGTAAGGCAGGCGGCCTAAGGAAGATACGAGGAGTAAGATATTAATAGGAAATGACATAAGCAGAAACACTCGAACAGCCAGGGGTGGGTTTGGAGAGTGATCAGCTGGATGTGTCCAGATTGCTGCGTTATCTCAGACTGCCAGCCCTGTCAGACAAGCTGGCAAGTGCTAGGCCACTTGAAGATGTGTACTCGAGCGTTTCGCTTATGTTCAGCGAGTGACTGGAGAACCAGTGATGCACTGTTCAATAACAATCGATAGGAAAGATATACGTAACGAATAAGGTGGTATAGACCAATTTTGGTCAATGAAATGAGATGTAGTAGCTCCCACAAACATAAGAACACCATGGCATATGAGACTTTTTTAACTATGGTTCGACGTTGAGCGAAATAACGTATGAAAGTGTAATTTGGTGAACTGGTTGATGGACCGAACTCCTAAAAATAAGCAAACATCTGAGTTAAATGAAGACTACAGTGGAGCTGATATGCGATGGGAAGGTCTCATGAAAAAGTTTCCATACGTTTGATTGGTGTCTTTTAGTTCACGACAAGGTTCTCCAAAAATCCAGTGGTCAGCTGGTCTGCCGTTTTTAAACCTGTGGATCGAGAGAGACAGTCAGTCGCCTCAACCTGAACTCCCGTCTACATTGGACACCTCTTTCGAATGACCCATTTCGTCGGTCCCGTCCCGCTACTGATCAAAATAGAACAATAGAAATATCTGTGGAAAAACGACCCGCTGTCGAAACTTACACTGCCTTTTCTCCAAGATTGAAAAAATGCACGCTATTATGTTTTTGTTTTTTCCTAAGTTCATAGTCGGACATCGGGCTATAGTGACCTCAACAGCTTCTACCAGTCTAGAATGGCCATTTTTGACCTATTTCTGTATGGATAAGATTAGTGCTACGAAAAACATTCATTTACGGAATGAATTAGTATTGGCCGGAGGTTCCGCTGAAATTCACTTGAATCTATTGTTTATAATGTGCTTCAACCACACGTACTGTACGAAAATTTTCACCTGGATATCAGCTGAGTCTCTTGTCGGGGTGAACTTAGTTTGCAAAGAAGCGTTTAACGCAACATACATGCAAATTAGTGTTCATGAATGGAAAACTTGGGAACCACAGCTACCTGACGAGCCCCAAGAAGGAAGAAACCGGTAGAGAGCTGTCCAAAGACTTCAGCGACCCCCATGAGTAGTATCAAGGGATTAATTAATTCCGAAAGTATACCTACACATGCGCATAATCAATCTCTTTGTTACGACGGCGGTGATTCTGTTCCACTGGCCGCTGCTGGAACTGAACCAGCATACTGATCTGTGATAGAGCACATAGGACCTTACACCGGCTGTAGGACAATGAATTCAATTGTTTTCGATTCAAAACTTGGTGGTATGAAATATAGTGTATAAACAGGAGACTTGGTAAGTTAACATTTCATAACACACATGGTTTCTCACATATCTCTTCTTCTTTCAACCGTTGCATGTCGTAGTCAATTCCACTGAACGTTCCAGTTCAGCAAACGTTTTTTTACTTCATTTAACATGTTCGCTGCGGTTGGTTGTTTTGTGCATACTATGATGGGATGTCAGCCTTTTCCCATCAAACGCTCTAGAAATGGATGAGCATCAGAAGTTGTGAGGTACTCGACGCACCATTACTAGTTAACCTTCACCACCTCATTGTACCAGGTGAACACAATTTTAGTGCGATTATTACCCATATAACTGATACGAATCGTCTGACTAACTCGGCTGTGTTCCTAGTGGCTAGTAGCCTAAATGGGCATGACATTTACCTTCAAGGGCTTTCGAGACACACCGCATTGCTGGGTGAGATAACCAGTCGGAATGAACGGACTGTGTGTAATACATTTCGCGTCCCATGTTAGTGCCATGGCCCTGTGAACAAAACTATTGGATACATGCGTTTTTGGAACGAAAACTAAACAAGAGGGTCTGTCGTCCAAACGAGTGACTTCCTGGACCACTGGTCAGCTGGTCTTTCATACACACTTCTTCAAGGAACCTGCACTCCAGGGGCCGGTCACAATCTCCCTCGTCTGGAGAACGCGGTCCACCTCAATCAGAGCCAGCCGCTTCTGTTCGTCACTGTTGTTTTTTTGTTTTCATCCTAGACAAGAACACCTTGCTCAGTGCTAATGATCTGCCGGGGTTTCTAGACAACAGTTCACCTGACCGAATCAATGCAACCGCAATGTCAGCATGGAGGAAAAAATGCTTATTTGTTTAACCGTTATCTGTTAATTTCTTTTTCACTTAGGTTGAACTTTCGCCAAATTGTTTCTGATTAGCTATGAGCTAAAAACTTTTGGCTCCTTGCAGGTGAAAGGTTGTACATCTTAATTGGTTTGCAGGAAGTTCGCTTTGTACTAGAACCCCGCAACAAATAGACCAAGCGGGATAAGGATAGAATCAATCCTGTTGCTTTTAGTCTTCAAGTTGTTTTATCGTGTCACTAAATGAGAATCGTGCACCAATCCACAGAAACTTGAATAAGCTGAAATTTCCCCAAAACTTGCATTCAACTGGTTCAACTGAAAATTCAGCATCACATTTTTGGAATTTCAATATTCCATCAACATCTCAGTCGGTTTATAAATGTCGAAACTCAACCTTGTTTTTTCCCCGGATAGCTTGAGTTCCCTATGACGCATCCACTCGAATAATGACACCGCTTTCTTGGTGGAACATACTACTCATAAGGCCGCTGAAAACTCTTCAACAGACCACATCCGGTTTCGCTATTCTCCTGGTTCATTAGGTGGGCACAGTCCCCGAGTTTATGTTCTAATTTATGTTCTACTTTATGCACTAAATTCCACACAGGCGGCGAAGTACACTCATTTTCAAACGAATTTGGTTTTGACGGAGACTCAACTGAATCCTAGTTGAATCTTCCGTTTATTACAACTTCAACTGCAGCGTACTTGCATCATTGTCTACTCCCTGGAAATGTTTATTTTTTGTTGAGCATCTTGGAGAAACAGGATAGCACTCTGGAAACATTTTGTATGCTACAGTGTAGGCCATCGGCAAGTGTAGAACATGATTCGAAATAAAGGATGGAGTACTCACCGAAAGCCGATTCATTCACATTGGCCCTTCTTTCCGGAAAAAAGCATAAAATAGTTGGTTTAACCTAGAAAAAAGCGAACAAACTTGCGGAGTACTTTTACTACATACGTTAAACAGTTGTAATGGGTTTGAAAACTTGATAGAAACTTTACGGTGGTTAGAAAATAATGTTGTTCGGTCTGGATGGAACATCTAAGTAAACAAACCTCCAAGTAGAACACATTATGAATATTCTCACATGGTGTGCTTAATAATAAATATCATTAGTATTCGTATTGTTGATTTGTCATGCGTCCGTTAGTCCTTCGGCTCCGGAAATAGCTTAACTCAAATGTCCACCTCGTAGTTTGAAAAGCACCCAAAACAAAAACCTCCGTGTCTGACTCATCGCTCAAATGTGAACACATTAGCCTGTTTAGATGTGAAAGTTCAGATGAGTGCAACGTGCGCGGGTGGAGTAGTGGTAACACGCTCGCTCGCGTGTCAGGTGTCCGAAGTTCAAACCCCGGCACTGCCATTGGATATCCATTGCGGATGATCCCTAATAAGAGCGAAACTCGAGCCCAGTGTTTCCTCTCCTTTGGCCTGGGCTCACCAGAATAATTACGCCAACAAAGAAGGACGACTACTCAAACGAGTGATATGAATGTGAACAATACATATCCCGCAACCCCCCACAATGGTTTCAGTTAGTGGTTGAGCGCTGAACCAATCAGCCACGAGTGTTGTCCACTGATGTTTAGACAGGATATAGCGCCAGTGGATTCGTGAATTGCTCCGTCCACGTAATTTCTAAGTAGGTATCTGTGGAGGGTTTTCTGGCGTTACAGCACAGGATGACTTTTACTCGGGAGATGAAATATCATAAACGAACGATTCAGCTGGGTTCCAGGTAAGTCTTCCGTTAAAACCAAATTTGTATGCAAATGAGTGTATTTCGCTAATTTCGTGCAATTTGGGTTCAAGTAGAGCACAAGGTTGACGGAAACTCGGGAACAGTGCCTACCTGATGAGCCCCAAGAAGGCCGAAACCGGTCGTGGGCTGTCGAAGAGTTTTCAGGAACCTTATGAGTAGTGTATTAAGTCTGTACAATGAATGGCCTTATCCTTTCATTCACCTGCTTGGATAAACAGTGTTGAAAGCGAGGACGCACGAGGCCTAAATTTCCTATGCATTATGCATCCCTCCATACTTTCCGTTTTCAAAGTTCGCTGCAACTGTGGTAAGCAATTACCCCTCCGCGATACAGGGAAATGAGTTTTCATTGATTAATTAATTTAGCAAAGATGCCCTGGGGTTAGGGAAAGCTCAGGTTGTCCCAGTTACCAAGTCAGGACATCCCACATATTGAATGAGCCTGCAACGCTTTGGTGAACGTTAGTTACGCCTAACGCAGAACTTTAGGTTGAAAACAACTAAACAACCACAACTCCGGATGGTTTCACATACAATTGCACTCATTGGTTGTTGGTGATTGGGGAATTTGTAGAAGTTATATTCACCTCACTCTCGTCCTTGTCCAATTATTCTAGTGAGCCTACACCAAGGTGGGAATATGATTTGAATTTCGTTCTTATTAGAGCTCATCAGCAATGCACATATCATTAACCTTGGCGGGCGGGGTTTGAAGGTTGGACATCTGACATGTAAAGCAAGCGCGCTGCCACTACGCCACCAGCAAACGCTGGACATATTTAAATTTTCACGTCCGAAAAGGCGAGCTTCTTCAAGCTTGAGTAATGTGATCGGTTTGCCCGACGCCTCTAGAGACGACCCAGTAACTGTCCTGGTTGTGTCGATCGACTGACCTGCAGATTGAGTTCCTCTTGATGTGGACTCATCAGTATAGTTGCTCCAGGACAGGAGGACGACTGTTCAAACGAGTCACATGAACGCGAATTGTACTCATTGTCTACAAGAAAATCTTACTGAAACAGCTAATGTGACCAGTCTATGGCACTGTAAGTCTGAAAGATAAAGTCGAATATTCCTAATATTCTCTAACATATCTTTTAAATATAGTTCCTTTGACTGGCCTCTTACTTCACGTTTAGCTAAAAGAAACTCTATCGTCTCCCGATTAGCCGGAAAAGACATTCTTTCTCACACCACTTGCCAAAATAGTCCTGATCAAAGTACAACAAATATTTGAGGCATCAAGTTGGAGCAACTATGGCAGTTTTTCGCTCACTAATACTAGTTTGTTTCAATCTATCATTCAGTCGACACTTATTTGGGCATTGGTTTTTCTGGCACAGATCACGTTACTGTCTCATTGACTAACAACCTTCCTATTGGCGCACAAACCAAAAGTCTATGGGGAATATGTATTGTACCGGAAAAGACGGTCTAATACCTGTTTGAGATCAAAGCAGTTTCTACAAACAAGGCAGAACATTTATTTTGACTTGCTGTGTTTGCTTGGGGTTCGTTTCACTTAAAACGCATGTGGCTCATCCGTGTTACCAGGATAGTTAAAGCTACCAACGTACTGTGTTGGCGTAATTATCCTAAAGAAGACTTTTTTACCCGCGCCTTATTGATAGAACATTTCGAGTGAACAGCACCCAGGTGGTGACACTATCATGAAGAATTATACTTTTGGCGCACTCCGAACCGGCGGCTGACAATAACAGTTTGCCAATTCTGTCAACTCATTTAAGATATCCTATTGAGACGGTGGAATGAACTCTGTTCCATTATCGGTCACTCTGCTATACGAATCTTAGCCAATTACCATGTCATAAGTGGCTTATCACGGCCCGCAGACACCTGCTAACTTCAACTTTACTCATATTCATTATTAGCGTAATATTTCCACTATCGATCTGTTGGTAAGGACCATCAACCAGGCGTTGCTTGATCTTCTGTAGATAATCACTCTTGTTCATGATGACAGTGGCCTTACCCTTATCCGTCTTTGCAATCAATATGTTGTCCATCTGTTTAACACTCTTCTCTCTGCTGGCGTAATAGTTGAAGCTCCGCGCTACTGAGAGTTAAGGACTGTGAGCAGCTGTACCCGTAGCTTCTTCGCTTCAATTTGCGGAAGTTTTTGAAACACAGTTTCAACGCTAGGGATCATTTCTTCCGCCCTTATCACCCTTTTGCTTACCGCAAAATTCAAGTTCTTCTCTAACAGACAACGCTATTCCTCACTAAGCGATCTATTTGATAAATTTATCACGCGACATTAGCTAGTAGGTAGCTCACTAGAATGCTGAGTCCTGTCTCTCTCTTTGCAGTGTTTTCCTTGGATGGTTTTCACTTCTGTCGCTTCGGTTTTGAGCAAATGGTAGTCTGCGGGAGAGAGCACGGCCTGAAGCTCTTCGCCTAAACACCGAGTAGTCAAGTAGTTTCGTTTATGAAAAATATACTTGATATCTCGAATGTCGTGCCAGCTGAAACATGAGGCGGCCTTTGTGCAGCACATTCAGTTGAAGAATATCATAAACCAGAGATTCAGTTCAGTCTTCCGTGAAAACCAAATTGATTTGCAAATGAGTGTACTTATCGAAATCAGACCAATTTAGGTTCAAGTAGAACATAAGGTTGACGGAAACTCGGGGACTGCACCTACCTGATGAGCCCCAAGAAGGGTGAATGCGGTCGTGGTTGTCGAAGATTTTTCAGCAACCTTGTGAATAGTCTCCTTTATGAAAAAGTAGATTCTCTGTTTGAGAAATGACTTAGCCGCTGAGATTCATCGGAAGCGAGTGACACGTCTGGTGGTGGTCCAGTAAAGCTATGGAGGTCAAAGTTTGCCTCAAGCAACTCTCATTGAAAATGCGGTGGTTCTCCCAGTTTGCCTCTTGTCGTGATAGACTTTGTTGCATCGAGTGTGACATGCCGTTTGAATTGCGTAGGAGGTTTGTGAGATTCGCACTGTTGATCATTCCAAGTAAGGATGAAACAGCTGTACAATTTTTCTCATCTCTTCAGCATGGAATCTCTTTACTTAGAGGACGAAATTTGGATCAAATTTTTCAAAACTCCTCACTCTACCAATAATCTGTAAGTAACTCACAGGAAGCGTAATTTCACAAGATGAGTGAAATTACCACCTGAGAAGTTATCATTCGGGGAGCCAGTCAATACGCGGCCACGTGATGTGGGTTCCATGATTCAAGGATAAGTAACGCTATATGCTCTTTAATTGGGAATTGGCCACACCCTTGATCCACCGCCGGTGACCAAACGGCTTAGCCCACAAGTACTAGCCCACAGCTTAAGAGTTTGATTCTTCCTAGAGGTGTGGCGTGCTCACTGCCAATGATTTCCAATAGGGAGGAAACAGCTACGGTGGTTCTCGTCCTTTCAGTGTAGATGTACTTCATTTATAGGACGAAATCTCCAGTGAAAATAATGAGACGCCGGCAAGTTCTCCTCAAAATAAGTCAAAATTGTTTGGCTAAGTAGAACACGAAAATCAACATCCAACTATCATCCTCATAGGCAGTTCCACCAGCAGTGACATCAGATAAGACAACCAGACTGCCATTTGATGTGGAGCGTATGATATTCTTCATCTGTCGTCTGGTCCTTATGATTGTCTGAGGAGCCACTCCTTTACATTTCTTGCTGTTTCCTTTTCTAAAATTGGAATTTGGCTGTTTGCAATATCCGGACTAATTGGTATTCACTGTTACTTGAGAACCATAGTTTTTGCGTGTACACCCGTTGACCAGTGGGTCAATAATGAATCAATAACAGACGCCCACCTATCGTGTTGGTATGATCTTATCTACAGTGGTCCTGCGAGTGTTAGACAGCCCTCTCTGTCTTCTGAACAGATACGACCGTCAGAGCTTGTAGCGGTCTTACGTGTTTTTTCCACTAAAGGCCCAGCTTTTGGACTGACAGACAATCGATTTGTTTCTTTACTACCTCAACTATGTTTTGTATATCTTGTATTATGTTGGACTGTAATGTCCCGAATTCAGTTTTATTCCTTTTGTATTCATGTATATGTCCGCAGATTATTACCACAACACTGGACAGTCTATCACGTTAAGTTTACTGGGGTGCTAGTGTTGACTATTCTTTGCCATCGTTCTACAGACGAAACAATAGCTGACTAGATGTGTGTTTGGTTAGCGACTGTTGAGCGGTACATACGACCAGGCTACCGTTCGGAAATAATTTGAGTCTCATCTGTTTAGGTATAACCACTTGGACTGACAATTGGATTCCACTAGTTGGGCATGATCACTTTAGAACGGCTCCCCCCTGTCCACCCTCCGGTCTTATTCCCTAGGGTTTACACCGGGCAGATGGTGTTTAGGTAGACACATACGCGACTCAACACAAACCAAATGTAACGTTACCCATTGTATTCACTGTATTCCACTGTATTTCACTGTATCCACTGTATTCACCTGACTAGTTCGATATGACGAACAATTCTGGGAACGGATGGAAGCCTACCGTAATGCTTATACACATGCCTATGAACACCAATAATCTAGACGCAATGCAAGGTTTGTTGAATTTGCGAGCCTGAGTTGCTTAAATTCGAATTTGCAGACCAGGATGGCACTGCAGGCGATGAGGGCGCTATTCGTATTAGTGAGGCCCAACTCCGTTTACCTTCTGTACAAACAGACCATAAGGTTGACGGACACTTATGGGCTGCGTCTATCTGACAAGCCCCAAAAAGGGTGGAACCAGGCTTGAGCTGTTGAGCTTTTTTCAGCAACATTGTGAATAGTGTTCAGACAAGAAAATCAATAGATTTATTGTTGAGTAGAGTTTTCTCCTTGACACAGAAGTTTCGTCGGGCTAAGTGTCTAGCTTACAAGGTTGCTCAGCACAATCTGCCCTTGACAGCATGCTAAATCAGCGCCAGGTGTCGACAAAGAGTTTTGATTTTTAAAGGTAAGCAGGTGTTACGATCAGTGGGATAGAGGGAACCTTACCAGATTTGGGCCGAATCTAAGGCTTGGTTCTTCTATATTACTTCATGTGAAGAATCCTCTTGAATATCGGTGCTGTTTCTGTCGGTTCGTGTGGATGTGTAAGTCTTAGAACAACAACAGATCGAGAGGAGACCTGCAATCCGGTCGGATCAGGCTTTCCACCTCAGATCTGAACTACTTTCGAAAGTGACTCATGTATACCAACCGCACAGCGCCACCTGTCAGTCTGGCGTAACTATAGACGTATTCATGGGTTCACCTGCTCCACGTCCTCTGCGTCCTTACAACCGGAGGTTTGGAAGCTTCCAACGCCTCTGAAGTCAAGCGCTGTTGTGTGAATGGTAGTCTTCGTCTCAAAACTTATACCTTTTCTAGCTCTACTCTGCCATTTGTTAATTGCTTGTTTCGTCATCACCAACTTTTTTTTACAATGGCCTGGTATCTGTCTGCATTTCTTGGTAGTTTGCCCATTCTTCTATTGTTTTGGCCAACTCTGGGGGATAGGTCTCTGGCTGATTGTCCTATATAGGCCTTCGTTGTATGCACATTTGTCCTAGTCAGTTCAACCGGAAGACTGTCCTTCAAGTGCCCCAACATTAAACACCACCTTTCCCCCCAGTACTGGCTGTGTTCAGCAGGCTTTAGAAATCAGTCCTGCTTTATATGGAATGACTGCTATGCCATTTGAGCACTTGCTGGAGCCAATACCCTTCCTACTTGTCGCCCAGCCAAACATCGTTCGACCAGTCGCTCCTGCACACAGCGCTCCGATCCGGTTACATATTGGAGAGGCCTCGTAGACATGTACCGCCTTAGGATCGGCGGACGAGTAGTTTGGGATTGTTCCGGTAAGCAGCAGTTTTTGATTTCCCGTCGCTTTCATTTGTCGGAGTAGCCTCTAACTCCATGCTAATCCTTGTGTGAGCAGTCAAACTACGGATATACTGATGCAATCTGGTGAAAAAGTGTCACTCACATNACTCAAAGCAGATGAAGCGAGGGTCCTTAAGTGAGCCAAAATTTGTGTTCTTATGTATATATATTTATATATATATATACATATATATATATACTCATTCAACCGTATCCTTACCATTATTCATATTCACTATGGTGATACCGTCTACCCGCTTTATTGTGAGTAACATTCAGCAACCTGTTAGCACAATATTCGCAGCCCCTCGTTGTTCGGATTTCATAACCTTGACCGCTTGCATCCTCCATTTTCACTCAGCAGGGCGTTGAAGCATCGAATTAAAACTAGAGATTATCTCTCCCGCTCTTATTGTCCCCACCGCCAGATGGAGTTAGCTTTTTTTCCTTAATAGAGCGCTTTCCTTCACTCACTGGTCCATCTGACAAATTAGCTGCGCTGCGGTAACTGTGACCTCAGTGGGACACTGACTTATTGAAAGCAAATGTTTGAGATTACGAATTTTCTAGTACTACATTTCTGGATTGCTTGAGTATGTTTCAACTGCTTAGTTTTGGTGCTGAATATTTGAAACCCCCCATGCGAAACTGCCGTCTGAATATCGTGGCTGATTTGACATATATGTCAAACATAGGGTGGTTAAGTGAGTACTCTGTTTCAGGAATGACTTAGCCATTGGGAAAGCTATTCGGGCAGAATCTACGGACATACCAGTAATGTATCATCCAGAATTACAAGAATGAAGTTGTATTCCAAAAGTCTTATATTGAATACGCGGTGTTTCTTTCAGCATCCAATCTCGCCAACCAAACGTATTCTTCTGACGTTTTTGAATACAAGGTTGGGAAGCGCACGCAACCGATCTAGGAATCATTGTTCATACCATCCACTAAACCACACCAAAAAACAGAGCTCTTGGCCGATCCTTACAGCTGTTTTGGCCTACGATTAAGAAAAGGTGTTTCTGAATGGTATTATACCATAGCTTTTCCTATTCAAGGTGGCTGCAAACCATAAAAAACGTATCTCAGCGCCATTTATAGGATGTCTAGATAGGATGACTAGGGGTCGAAATGAGGGTGTCACCATGTAAACTTAAGATGGCCAAGGAAGTAACGGTAGCAGTGTACGCGATCCGTGTTAGCAGTTCTCGAGTTTCAATCTGTTCGAACGATTGGTCTTTCATAAAGCTGGTGGGCGCATACACATGCGAAGCAAACATAGCTGTTTTTAAATGTCTGCACACCTATTTTACCGTATTAATTCAGTTTTCGGTTATCTTTTTTCATTTACCGTTGAAGGGTGGCTTGCATGCCATATATTTTTGGGAGATACGGAATTTCGATGAGGAGAGGCTGTCACCGGCTGGACCCGCTGAGACGAACGTCGTGACTGGGGCGAAGTTGAGCGCGCACCTGCTACTAATTACCGAAGGAGTAGTTTGAAATGTATGTTAAATAACACCTACTGAGTGCTAGGCCGAACGACACGGGAAACCCATGGCTCAGTGAAGAGTTAGAAATGCGCACCTTCGGTTTCCCAAAGATGGAAGCTTTTTCCACCTGAATTCACGAAATTCTTGTTGGAACAAAAGCGGTCGACGAACAGCGCCAACACACATGAAATAACTGCTTTCGCTGACAGCACTTGAAAAAATTCATTGAAATGTGATAAAAATTTGCTGACACCGTGTACAGTCTGTCATTCGCGTGTTGCATCACTTTGACGACGTCTTTATATCTATTTTCGTAAACATATGAAACAATGTACCATACAGCACATTAGATTTGACCCTGTATTTTATGAAGGCATGTTTAGATGATGATACAACTTGACCGTTTGACAATTCTCAGCCCTCAACTGGAACAAACTTTTCGTTCCTCCACGACTTCGGAAGGAAACCAACAAACTCGATACGACAACGACAGTATTTCTGCCTGAATATGGGGAGGTCGTCAAAATCCTAAATTAAGTGGCTCAAGTTTTATCTACTCAACCGGAAGGACGCTATGGACAGACAACCACGAAGATAACTATGAGAAAAAGAATCCAATCTTAGGTTAATGGTGCAAATTCAAAGTGGTCCTCAACCCCGGAAGTGGCTTTTTGGTATACGAGTGAATGATCATTCATTCAGGATAACATTTATCAAACATGGAACAACCGTTTCGAGACCATTAAATTACAAACATCCGAGTTGAGACGTGCTCCCACGATGAACAAGGTCGACTAATACTGTGCTTGATGACTTTCGTGGTTGTTGAGGTTTTGGACCCACCCGGCATTGTTTAGCAGCAGATTCTTTGAAGATTCATTTCAGAATGATCATCCTGAAGCAGACTTCGAAAGTTTTACAAGTATTGTCTTAAACGCACCGACTGAAATTCGTTAAACTCCATTTGTAGCAATGAAATTAGTGGTTGGATAATTCACGAGGGGAGAGGCGAGCTGAAGAATACTCCTCAGGGAAAAGAACGATCCCTAAGTAATCAAAGAACGAACGAGGGTTGTCAGATTGTTGGATATTATGTGCGCCAAACCGATGGTGGGGGGAGTCAGCGAACAACATGAACTTGGCCGTACCAAAGATATGTACCTATGAGGTGTACATCTCTCGAATCAAGACAAACTAACGGACTTAGGGGAAATATGACGGGGGAAAATGATAGAAACATTATCATCAACAGATGCAGCTGGTCTTGAAAAAACAGTCAGCCGACCAATCACTTCGGCTGTGTACGTATCACCTGTAAACTCCACAGGCCAATGACTCGGTGATCGTCAAATGCTCCTACAGGATGATGAAAAACCACGATGAATTTTCACTACTTATCATTAGAGGATTTCCGAAGACCCCAACGAACGCGACCAAGCAGAAGAAACCACCGGATTGTTCATCACATCCAAAAACTGCTATTACTTCACCACCAACGTTGTTTGCTTACGGTACACTCATATTCGGCTAGGATAATATGCCTTCATAATTTGTAGGTCTTGTGATAATTTACGACCAAAAGTCCTTCATTTTTGCCATCTCCGTAATGCGTACAAAAACCGGTGTCGAGGAGGACGCTAATGACTCATGGTGCTAATCGTCCAGTCCAGAAAATCCCGATCTCAGAGGATTGCTTTTCATCAGTTTGAATGTTTCACCGATTTAGTTTCAGTAACTATGGGAACTGATTAGAGTAAGTGTTTTATGCTTTTCTGGCCGCCTTAACGACAGTAATGTTCGTCATTCCACTGACGCACAATTCTTCTGGTTCATTGAATTGACAAAGATAACATGTAGGCAGTGCAAGCACTGCGAAGGTAACAAGGTTACCATCGGAGACAGCAACGTCAGTTGTGATACTGATGAGTCACTGCAGTAAGACCATTAAGTTCACTTACTTATACTTAAAGCCTCAGGGCGAAAGTGTTAGTGAGGGAGGGACCTGGTGCAGAATTATCACAAGTATTCCGAGTTGCCTACACCTCCAAGCACTGTCAGAGTATCTGGAAAAAAACTGACACCACGAACGCCACTGACATCGATTAGCCATTTCTTACAGTATCTCCAGCCAAGCCCAGGGGGATGACGGGGACTCTGTCCTGGAAGGCGGACGGCTACGCCTAAACTCTTCGTAATCTCTTTCACATCCTTCTGCCAAGTCATACGCTGTCCACTCAAAACTTGCGCAATTCTGGGGGAGGCACGGAGAATAGCACATGCCTTGTTAGACGATGTTTCGGTGTACGTAGCATAGGATTGTTCTCCCCTTTTCCGGAGACATTTCTAATAAGTCTGGTGGTCGTAAAGCTATATTGAGTAGGGTCACCGACGGTTGTTGAGCCTTCCACAAAACGAAAAGCGGATCAAATTCACTGACCAGAGCAATCATGTTCCCGTGATCAGAGGTGGAAAGTTCGCGGACATGTAGAAATCAAAGCAAGGTGAATAGAGAAAAGGATAAATGAGTTGAGTCCCTGAGTCCCCATCCAAATAAGCAGTAGTTCTCAACCCGACTGGGTTTGTTGCTTGGTGTTTGCATACTGAACTAATCAATTTTTGATGACACTGAAAGACATGACTCAGTGACCCAGTTAAAGGCTGCCCTGTATCAATAAGTAGCTGCGCAGTTTCTCCTTTCCTCAAACAAACAGACCGATTCAATTTGAACAAACAGATTGTCATTGCTTCCAGTGCTTGGTTGTAAATTTCCTGTTCTCCCATTTTCTGGTGATCTAAACTATAGCGGGTGGAACCAACTGAGCCGAACGGATAAATGTCCGCACGCGTGCGTAAGGTTCGTATTGCCATTGTAAAGCAAGTAAGGTAATGACACTTACGATGCTATTGATATTTCGCGTCCCTGAAGGCAACTTTCTCGCACTGCTGCTGAAGTATCATTACTGTGGGACGAAAAGTTCCCAGTTGAGCTGTGCGTCTCATTGACTGCATTCACACCCTACGTTGGAAAAAACGAAACCAAGATCAGTAGAAAAGAAAACTGCCTATAGAGAGGAACGACCAAATCGATCGTCTTCAATAGATCCGAATATCCGAGATAAAAGCAAGTTGACTCTTGACACTGGAAGGGCGATTAGCTATATTGCGAAGTGAGGTGCGCAGTGTAGTTACCCTGAGCCCACCGGCTGTATGTAAGGTAATATGGAGTTGTAGCACAACTCAGCCACCCAAAAAGTGGGTTCGCTTTTGAACAAGTACACTGAGACGCTGAAGTCAAATTGTCACGCTACCAATTTTTTCGCTCGATCGAAGTGAGGCAATCTGCGGCTAGTCAGCCCGTGCTGTATTGAAAACCATGACCCTCAAGCAAACAACCGAGCAGGCACAGAAACCCTTCTGAATGTGTAAGAATCGAGTTAGTCATCTTGTCAATCTCTCCAGAGCGGAACCGACGTGAAAAATGGTAATTTAATAGACACAATCACAATATACACATAGCAGCAATAAGCAAATAATTGGAGATACGAACACATGAAGCAGCTGCAGAGGGGAGGGGAGCGAGAAATAGTTATACGACATTACTCACACCTGGTAGCCGATGGGTAGGAAATAGGGAACACAAATACAGATATCACGAAAAAAGTGGGGTCAAAAAAGGAGCACAGGTCATGTAGGAAGTCGGCTAAAACTGGAATCCCTCATCTGCCAGCTTAATCTTCACCCACTCGATGACATCTTTTACACTTCGACTCGGATCCGACATGCATAGGTGTGGAACGGACCAGTTCACTTTTTGCAGCCAAGTTGGACACACCTCGAGAAGGACCTTCAGGTGTTCATTAACTGCATCTAGAATACGGGAATACACATAAATTATTACGTACTGATTGACGAAACAAGATCCTAGAACCACCGATCACAGTGGCTACTTGTTAGATTAGCTTACAAGAAAAGCTGTCAGGGCTCGGCCAGTAAAATGCTAACGATACATTGGTTCCGATACGCATGAGAGCAGCAGTACAGCAGACGTCCACATTTAGGCAGATAAGAACTGAAGGTTATAACCTTGATTCCGGAGCGCTCAGGGTTCCTATGCAGGCAGACGACGGTTACCAACATGGTTAAAATGGGCGGATACACACGCCGTTTCCAAGTTACAGACTGGACACAACGAATCACTTTGCCTTGGAAACCAGACTGCGCAGAAGTTGCGAAAGTAGGCTGCTTAGATTGATAGAAGTGGATACGACTATCGGCTCTATGAGGAAAAATGCTTGCTGTTGAGGGGAATTTTGGTAGCTTATTTAGTACAGCTAGTCGTTGGTTCGTTAGCTGAGCTAATCGACTTGGTTGCAAACGTCTCATCACTAATTGAGGCGACATCATCAGTGCATATTCGTGCATACCCACTGACGCAAGAATAGTGTCACCTCGATTGGTGGTGTGACGTTCACAACAAAATTGCCTAGCTCGGCGAAAGAACCAAAGAACACAAAAATCTTTGCGAAGAACAAGCCTGTGAAGTGAGATTTGCAGAGATGCTGAAGCTCGTGCCTCGTCAGGGAACAACCCAACAACTAAGGTAGCGGTTACTTGCCCGATTCTGGCTCAGTGGTTAGGGGCGGAATGGCTCAGTGGTTAGAGCGCGAATTTACTGACCGGAAGGTCCGTGGTTCGAACCCGACCTCTGCCTCTCGATTTCCCCTGTCTAGGCTTGGGCAACCTGGCAGTATCTCAGCCCTCGTGCTTCCTTCGGGTGGCATGGCAGCTAGGCACCGAAAGGGTGTTACAGCTGAACGATTATTATTATTATTATTATTTATCTTTATCTGGTCGAATTCCCGTCGAATCAGCCGGTAAGTCCATTCAGAAGTAACAAGTGCAGGACCAGTGAATCATCGGAGCTCAGAGTATAGAAAGAAGTGAACAGCTTTGGAGGAAAGTAATTTCGGTCACCACGGTTTGACCAGGAGGTGTCTGTCAAGGGCCGATTCCCGGACATCAACAACAACGCCGATGCTGTAAGCCTCAGTGAACCAAACCACGCCTGATGATACTGGTATTACGTTCACTGGTAATCCTGTTGCCACCATGAGTTTACGATGTCTGCTCTGTGATTGGACTTGGGGCCTCACATGTGCAAAATCATGGAGTGAATAGACATGTCATCGGGTTGATAGTCCTGAAGACCGTTTGTTATCTGTTGTCGGGTTTTGGTGCACCTGTAGTAGAACCCAAGCGACACACTGCTGCAATAATACAGAACGGACACAGAGGACACACACCTGGGACCGACGCCAGTTATCTTGCTAATTTAAAGACATATGTGATGATATTTTATCGTCACGATCTTTAGTCACGGAGGTAAAACACATATAAGAGGAAAACCTCCAGCGGCTAAACTGATACTGGCTGCCTGTTTCAGATCGGTCACATGATTAGTACCGTATCCACCATAAACTTCGAGTTGAAACCTTATGCATATGTGATACCAGTTGATAGGTTCAAGTCCATTTGATCACAGCGTTTGCTAGCAGTCTAAGATTCACGTTTCGCAGCAAGACCGAAGGAGATGTTGAGCCTTCGGTATACAACCAATAAATGTCCGTTTAACATGTGTTGCTTTTCGCCAAGCTACAAAAACTTGAAATTTCTTTAAGTCGGCAACTGAAAACAGCGAACAGAATGCTAACATGTTAACCGTGAAACATCGTTGCAGTTCATTGATAAAATGTCTTAAATCGTCTCAGTCAGACAGTTTGTTACGCCGCATTCACAGTGAATCTGGGGAGTACGTCTTCATATTTTTGTTGTTTCTTGGAGCTTTGGGACGCTCCTATTGCACAGAGTGTTCTACTTATTCAAGAGTTTCGCCCAGGTGAACTACTCCAAAAATAGAGAAGTTCTCTCGTAACAATTTTTCACTGTTCGTGGTTCTGTTCTAGGAGAAACTAATTCGGCGAGCACAGAAATTAAGTAGAACGCCAAGATAGATACAGTTTCTGTGAAGGGACTGTGTGGTTAGTTAGCGTTGCAATAAACTGCAGGCGAAAAGTTGGATATTGAAGAAAAATCATTGAAATCCATCTTTCAGCCTTTGTTGGATGTCGACTGCGACCCAACGAAAAACTGGTTGACTGAATGTTTATCTTTTGAACAAAGGCGAGCCAAGTTTGTGGGAATTTCTAGCGAATTCTTCTTACTGGAGAGTCCAGTGGTACAAATTGGTTCCCTGACTCTCCCACTTCCAGAGGGGGGTCTATAAATCATTATAGTCGATGGGTGATCGACTTCGTCATCATGAACGCTGACATCACCGTTGTAAGCAGTCCACTGAACGAACCGGTCAACTAGAAGTGTGTAGACTTAGAACCTTGGAGTCAAGGCAGTGTCCAAAACATGTATCGCGTGCTAATGGGCTGGACTTTATATGCAGAAAAACACAATAATAAAAGCGAGTTTCGCCTAGCAACCAAGGCCGCAATAACCTGAAAACACAGGAAGCATGACCAGAACAAACTGGGGATTAGGCACACCAAAAGGTTTTCAACAGCATTAAGGTCACAGGATTCTGATTTCAAATTACATTAATGAGCCATATCAAATGCAACTCGGTACGACTGGCGCCTAATCGCTACACACCCAAAACTAAGTAATCGGAAATGAGAAATCATAGTCGTTCCAAACATCAACGGATGGCCTTCATTACTTCGTCACATCGTACTTACTCGATCGGTTGACACAGTCAGATTACGTGCTTACGGGCTTTATTGCTCATCAGAGGCAACAAATATGCCGAGCCTTACAACCGTCAGCTCTACAATAGTAGGACGGCGAAAAGACATATCTTCTGACCTCTGACACACCCTCTGCAGTAAATCCTATCCAGGAGAGGGAATGCGTGATTTCACCTCTCTTCGTGACTAACCAGAGAATATTGTAAGAGGGTGATCCATCTCGGGAAGGTTACTGTATTCGCTGCGGTTAAGATAACATAAAATTCCAAGGCTGTGATAACCATCCTCATCATCATCATCGACAGTATGACATCAGTGTTCAGCACTGATGCTTTGCTACCGTACAACCATGATTTATTTGAAAGCTTTATTGTAAAGAAAACAACACAGGTAGACAGTGCTAGCTTACCACAACCATTCCGAGGTGCCTACACCTCCAGACACTCATTCAGGCGATCTGGATAGAAAGTGACAACAAGAAGGCCACTCACATTGATTAGCAGCCATAGCTTGCATCGTCTCCAACCAGGCGTAGTGGGGATCACGCGGTCCCCACTGTGACAACCAACCGATTTCACGAGTAATCATATGGAATTACTCAACATGTGGGATAGTTTTTATTCCACATTCACCGGAGTTCAAAAACAAGTCCGACACGGCAAAACAATTCCTGCACTACTTCTTGACGGAATACATCACTCACGAGGTTGCTGGAAACTCTTCAACAGCTCACGACTGGAGGTTACCAGGTACGCGCAGTCTTCGTACTTCCCTGTCAGCCTTATGTCCTACTTGAAAATAAAACTGTACGCAATTGGCAAACTGCACTTGTTTAAAAAATTAATTTGTCGTTTACGAGAGACTCAACTGAATCCCAGCTAAGATTCACTTGAGTATCCCGTTATTACCAACTTAGTTTGCAAATGAGTTTAATTCCTATACTCATTTCGGTCTGACGCAGACATGCTGTGAAAAATATGAAGTAACCCCTATTACTTACCCGCAGATAATCCACTCGGATGCGCGTCGGCAACGCGAGAAGCCACTGTAGTCATTGGAACAGGACGTCCGTTGAAAGGTCGCATGACAGTCCACACTTGGGTGATCATACTGGGTAACCGGGCGTAGATTGCTCGACGGGATTCGGGTATCGTGTTCATAGCAAGCATGGTGAGCAACCGCCGTTCATTCTCCCGTGCACGGACCTAAGGGGTTAATTGAGTGTTCAAATCAAAGACATAAGTCTCACATCCCACAAAAATACAGCCAGACATGTCTGAGTAAAAAGTCTAGTTTACTGCCTATCGCTAGGGCAAAAGCGATCCAGAAAGATGCCATATTCCTGAAAAGAGTAAATGACTTTCAAGGTGAGAGATGAAGCAACTGCACCCAACGGAAGTTGAAGCCACATGTCCAACCAGAGGTTGTTGCCTATTGTTCCAACATCGGCGGAGACCACCCTAAAATGCCACTTGGTTTAATCTGTCCATTACGAATTCTGCAGGCTGGCTTTCGTCTTAGGCAAAACCACCTGTGCAGTGACGGGTTTACCATTAGGCACAAGTGATTTGAGCTAACGATAATGCACATGCCGTTGCACCCAAGTGGGGTGAAGCACGCCGTTTGTGTGGGTCACATATTTACGGTGTCCAGTCGGTTACGTTCTATACTTCGTTGTGTAAATCGTTTTTTTTTGCCTTTTTTCACATTACCAAATTTTGTACGTTTACATTTATACGACTGTATGAACTGTATGTGCTGCTTTATTCGCTAGGTAAGTAGCTGTGGAATCCGGAGCAATATGACAGATTCCATCCACAAAGTCGGCTTTCGCTGCTATTCAACCTCACGCAGACCCGAAGTTAGAAAGTAGAACGGAACGGGCATTTGTACTTGGGATATTGGACGGCAGATGTGTCAGTATTGACACAGCCAACAGGAATGTGGCAAACAGCCGACAGGGTAGTCAGGAACCAAAGGTCTGGTTCTAAAGCATGCCAGTTCATACAAATACGAACACACGGTCAGTAATAGCAAGGTGTGGTAATTCAGAAGGCTGTAGGTGACAAGTATAACAGTCACTATGGCGGTCTCTGCGTGGTGGCCGAAGTAGTAGGTCAGTGCATTAAAACTACGAAACACACAAAACGGTATACAGAGGGAGCAGAGGACGGAGAAGGTCCGTGATGGCCGCGAGACTACTGTGGGGAACAAGTGAAAGCAAACATACCGAACAGACAGAAGGGGGCGCAGACGGGCACGTCACAGTTTTAAGTCATATCATATATCATATCATATCATATCGATTTGGGACAGGTGCTGAGTCGAGAGGCCTTAGTCACGTGGCTCGAGGCCAGGCCTAATTTGTTCGATTTCCTCTACAACAGTAACAAACATAGACGTTGGTGAACGACATGGGTAGAGTCGATGGCACTGAGCGCAGGATGCGAGCGAGCAGTCAAGTGTCCATCATATAATCGCCAATCGAACTTTGTTTCGGACAGAATAGGGAAACAGGAATCTCAGTGGATAGAAGAACACGGGAAACTCAGTCTATTGTCAAGCAGTCTGAGAAAACGTACAGTTCGAACAATTCGATTCCTGTAAGGAATCAACAATACCATTTAACTGTTTTATCGATGATCCAACATGCGTACAACATCTGAAGATAGGCGCCGGTAATCCGTGTGAAGATGAGTATGAAAGAATTTTATCCCGGATCACCGAAATGGAAATTCATTAAATTATCCACGGGGCCATCTGGACTACGGGAAATTGCAAGCCAATTTGAACTTTTTCTGTGCAGGAGGGGCCCTTCCTGTTTGATTTGAATTCGAGGGACACTAAGCGTGGAAATATAGTGTTGACACATCCGAACCGGTCATCTTCAGCCTCCGTATCATCAATCAGCCCATTCTCCAGGGTCGTTATCGGAACGAACGACTGGACCGCCACAAGAACCTTGAACCTGCGCGGTCACACACTATTCTAATCACCTTTACGGGATTTATCGAACTTTGAAGTTTCGTTTTCGATACTCACTTTGCGTTCTATATCATTCCTTTGGTTGGATCCTATTACAGTTGTCCTAGAACACAGCCGAAACTCGAAGCAGTTGTGGCATCCCTCATGCTGAAAGAACGAGACACCTTGAAGGAAAGCACATCGCGCGGTTTGGAATACCTAAGAAAGTGATCACCGACCCGGATGCGTATTCGGAATCTGGAAGGTTTCAAAAGATGCTGCAACACTGGGGAAATCCGCAGAATGAAGATATCTCCGTACCATCTCAAAGCCAAAGGAGTAACAGAGAGATCTATGTGTAGAGTAAGTTGGCCTAGAGGTCACACTTCCGACTGGGATGAGACGCTGGTAGTTATTGCATAACTTATCCAGGTACCTAGCCTATTAGCACGAAACGTGAGCAGCGAGAAGCCGGAACCAATAGTTTGTCGAGACACGAGGCAGATGGTTGGAAAGTCCAGCCAGTGTGGAGAAAACGGATCAACATAACAAGAGGCTGTACGATGCATCTGACAACACGAGGGTCCGGATGGCATACAAAGCCGGTCATTTGGTGCGGATAACAACAGAACGGAGGTCGCCCGCCCGGAATTCCCCAAGAAGCGGACGGGTCCACTTACAGTACTGGATTCAAGCGGCACCAGGGACCAGAAACACGTTGGGCCAGTGCGGGAAACAGGGTACGGCAGCATCCAGGAGAAATACAAAAACGAGCAAGTGTGATGGGACCGCAGACAAGTGAACGGGTCGCTATAAAAGGGGCAGACGGATGCTTTGGCCAATACCGAGGGAAATGACATGGTCGGGAACATACACGAAGGAACGCGGGAGCAGAAAAAATGGTTTGGGAGTTCTGTCGCCAAGAGGCACCACGACATGGTCTCGTAATGCAACTCAGCAGGAGCAGAATGTTGACAACGGTCGAGCAAATACACAGACACCTCAATCCGAAGTCCCAGTGGGCGACACCATGGGGAACGAAATCGGACACCCAAAAAATGGAGGGTGCAGCACGAACACGCATTAAACGAGTGCTATGTGAGTCTCTCCACATCTAAGCCGATTTGTCGACTGCCTGCTTGAGTGGTTGCAACAAATTCCTGATCCGCCAGTCAATCTTCGCTTTACAATAGGGTCTCACATCTAGACAGCCTGCAAGCATGCACAGGTAAACGACTAGGTGAACTCACTATTAGACGTATTCTACGTTCACGTTCACATCTACCTCGTTAGAATAGTTTTTCCTCCTCCTTCTCTACGCCTTTGGTGTGGACTCACATGAATAACTGCGCCAGAATAGAAGCACTGTTCAACCACGTACAGCTAGGTATCCCGTGTTAGCAGATTTTACGTGATACACGTGTGAACGAGGTCACATCAATGAACGGCGAGACGTGACAAGTGATTTGTGCTTGCCGGCTTCGCCTCAACAGTGGGCATAGGAACTTATTTGTTCACGTGACCTCTAGCGTGGACACTTGTAACAATTTCGTTGGGGCCCGCCGACTTGTTGAAACAAGCGATTGGTTTACACAACGATTGCACTGCGTGCGTCACGGGCTCAATAAAGAATGCTACCTGAACCCGGTCAACCCCAAATCAAGGCGAAGGGCTGACGTCCCATTTCCGTTCGCTTTTATCTACTTGCACTTGACCAAAGGACACCTAGTGAGGTTGTTTACTGAGCGTATGACTGATTTCGTACACGATGGCGCGAAAGGCCAGTCCGACATGTGCAAAAACAAGATTACAAAATACGGAATAATAAAGTCCTTTATTCAGAAGTCACTGGAGCGTTCAGCGTAATTATCACCAAATTCTTCAGGAGTTTCACATCAAAGTTTCTGTGCGCATCCAGAATGCTGCTGTTCACTGAAGGTCGTCTCTGTTGGTCAGTATGGTTTAGGTATTCTTGATGAAGCCTATACCCGGACTGTGTCCGATCTAGTTAGTATGTATCGACGTACTGCTATCTTACAATATTATTGCGCTTCCTCACCAGTGAAAGTTCTGAGTAGGCTTTTCGCCTATTGTGGCGTAAAACTCCTTTGGTCCTGTTGTAACGGCTGCCCAAACCGCTACGGTTCCTTTGCCGAGACTTGGGTAGCTGTGAATTACTTTTTGTTCCGCCCGAGATTTCCGAAGATGTGAAGTTCCCACCTGAATCTGCTACATGTCAACTTTAAGCAGCCACCTAAGTCTTGCTCACCTTCGTGCATTTCGAAAGTACTGGATGTTCAATGCGCCTAGTACTCCAACGGAAATACGTGAAGTTTTTTAACTTCGAGATTTAAGTTACCTGAGCAGATGAGCAACACAACGACGTCCGCTTCACTAGACTGGATGCTTTTGCGTGAAGTCGCGATTCTCATGCAGCAGTACCCAGACGGATTAGCTATGAAAACGTTCACTTATGTTTCCGAGCAAGCCATTCTTGTCCCGTGCTCACTCAATTATCTACGGAAGCTAAACGGCTCACCTCCAACTCCGGGGATGGTCACCATCATCAACTAATTCAAAAGAAGTGATGGTCTACTGGCTACTAAAGGATGACACACCAGCCGAAGATGGTGCGCCTGCGACCTTGGGATGCCACCTGTTGAACGCTGCAGCGTTCGATTGCAGCGCAGAATTTCGAACTACTGAAATGAAACATTGGAGGAAATAGAAAACGCTCATATTCTGTTAACAACGACTTCAGAGGACAGGTGATGTAAACCCGAACGTCCTATGAAGAGGAGTGGGAAGCTTGGAAGAAAGCACTTCGCAACCTATAGCGAAATGCCCCTCCATTCAGGGTTGGGTGTGCAAACGTTTGTCCCATAGGGAAAGGTGCAGGCGCATGACAAGCGCACGGATCTTCAGTCATAAACAATAAAAACTGGTGCCGAATATGAGTTTGTGGATTCTCCGTTGAATGTACGGTGAATTAGGCATAATCCCTCTAGATGTGCGAAACTGTTCATAAAGCTACAAGGGAGAAAATGCACATTGCTGTTTCCCCGTAGTCCAAATTCACCCATCCTGAATTCTAGACCTGGGTACACGGCCCTGTCTCAGATACTGCAGTCGCTTCGCATCATATAGCAGCTATGCGGGGTTAAACCGTTTACTTCTTGGTTTGTTTAAAATGCCAGAGAACCAACTGACATGTAGCCGTTTAAACTGAAATCTAACACGGTAGTCATTGTACTGAGAGAAAACGCCTAGAATTCGTAGGGAAATCGAAATAGATTAGACTGCTTGTTGTTGGAGCCTCATTGGATGAGTCCTAAAAGGTGGCCTGTTGCACGAACATTTCTTAGAATTTCCACCGGACCGGAGGAAAACTCAAGCGTCAAAATGATCAGCTCCGCGTTCTAATAAACCCCTTAACGCCCGCTAAAACCTCCAATCTACTCCTGGAGCCAAACAAAACACGCCGAACGGAACAAATGTATTAGCTAACGGACCTTTACTGCAAAGCTTCAGTAATTCTGGACTTTTTGTAAGAACGTCGTTGGTTTTGAGAACTGGTGAATCCATTGCACCTTCCAATCGACCTGACGTCATGTGACAGCGGAAACCATAGGGTGGCAATGACACACCGTCCACATAAGTGAGTCATAGATAGTTTGGTGCAATCGCCAAAACTTTCGTGATGTTTCGTAGGTAGAGATATCTTATACATAAAAGGTGCTATTCTAGGTGCTGTATTCTAGTACCTTAAAAGTGAATGTGAGAACAGTGAAAAATTGAGTCAAATGATTTGAGGAGGACAGTTGCAACAAAATGACCAAACACAACGACTGCTTGGGGTACCCGGGGTAGACAGAATTAGGAACAAGAGTATGTATGCAACTGAAGCTGTTTGTAATGTTTTTCTTGAACAATTACTGTCTTTTTCTATCTCATTTTCTTCCCCATAGTCATTATTCGCGATCCAGCTCTTTAGGATTTTCCACGTCACCTGCGGAGCGTCAGCAGGCTCTTTTACAAACTTCCTTGCTTTCCCAATTCCGATAACGAACAGCAGCTGACATTCTTTGGCCCGGTTGTCAAGGCGCATTCAGACCCCACGTGAGGGCTTTCAAGTTAGCTGCCCGCTCTCGTCCCTAAAATCCGTATACATGAACGTACCAGGTGCGTCGTGCATGAGTGACAAAATCAACCACGACATTCCGGGTCGACTTTGTGTCGCTATCCTGAAGTTCCTGGGAGGAGGTCATTTGACCATCGCCTAGAGGAGATAACAATTCAATCGACGTTTCAACGAAAAGTCCAAATAACCTGACGAAGGAATCACACGTCGGTGACGAGCCTGAATGTGAATTCAGGCCCCTCGTGGGGGAATTAGGTTGGTTCTATCTGCTTGTATGTTAGAGAGCCCGAGAAGGTACGGAGGAGTGGACTTACTGACCGGATGGTCCGTGGTTCGAACCCGACCTCCGCATCTCGACTGCTCCAGTCTAGGCTTGGGCAACCTGGCAGCATCTCGGCCTCGTGCTTCCTTCGGGTGACGTGGCAGCTAGGCACCGAAAGGGTGCTACAGCTGAACCATTTTTTGTAGGTTAACAACAGACCGGGTCCTCCAAACATGAAAACCGTAGAGTGATATACCATGGGAACGCATCGGCGTGCTTGTGCGTTGTACTGTGTGTATCCACTGGAAGATTTTAATTACCACCAAGATGGTTAAATTAAACAACACAATGTTGGCCAGTGAACGGAGAGAAAGAAATTTGTGAACTGAGCTGACAGGTGCTTGCAGCGAGAGTGCTTGATGCGAGTAGATTCCCTTCGTACATTCGATACTTCGTACGACGCCCAGCTAGTTTGAGGACAACTTCGCTCCCTTGAAACCAAACACTTGAGCACTAAGCTAAGTTTCTCGCAGTATTTTCTCGCAGTAAAAACCTGTAAGAATTGAACAATTCGTGTTACATGGCAAACTTGTTTAAATTTCCAACTGAACGCAGGTTCTTTGCGTCTCGCTCTATTTCTTATTTCGAAGTTTTGAGTAGGACTACCAACTGAGCTTCCTTTGGGCGACGAAGTGACAACATTCAGTGCAGTACAACTAAGAGTCCACTTCGCTAGTGCTCGCCTGCTGAGCACAAAGCTGAAAGATGGCCTGTTAGTCCACGATCCTGCAGTGTCAACCTATTCCTTTGTTTAGAGCGTCTCGCAAACTACGTGGACCGCACGAGTTAGCGTCTATCCCAGAGAAGAGCTGAGAATTTAGCGTCCTCATGCGAATCGGAGAAGCTAAACGTGTAACCAGCGCAATTGCGGGTCATCTGGTCGCTACCGGCCACCAAATCAAACCGGTTCAATTATTCTGTGTGATTTTCTGAGTGTCATTCAATCACTTGAAGGGCATTCACAAAAACGCGCCCGAAGCAGAAGAGGCAACTGCAGTCAGTTTGCGTCAGCCACCACTCTGTCATTCAAACGGGCACATGAAGACATTGACTTTACCTTGGCCAACCAATGACTCCTCAGAAACACAAGGACTCATTGGAGGGGCGGTTGCTTCTAATTTTCAACAAATATCATCCCACCCACCTCACTGACCCTATAAACTAGTTATAAATGTATTTGTCTGGGAGATTTTATTAAAAACACTGCTCATAACTATTGTGTTCTGACCTCATTATAGACAGAAGCGGTGGTTTTGAATGAGCTATACGTTGTGTGCATCTACCCGAAAATCTAGGTTCACATTCGCGGGAATGAACCAAACAATGTATAATTGTCTCTTGGATGGGAGTAAGATATCTGTGAGTTGAGTTCAGGTATGTCTGTAATTAGACTAGAGGATGTTGGCAGTCAGTTCAGAGGTACGCTAGAATTTTCAGGTAGAAACACTTCTTCTGACCTCACGGTGGAATACCCGTCACTACACTGAGGTGAGAAGTCATGGGCCAGAATCGTCGCAAGCCGTAGTCCGCACGGACTTTGTCAGCGGTTCTACCTGCGGTGACAACAGAAGTCGGAGACAATAACTGCTATCCTTGTTATTGACAAATGTTTACAGGTGTGCTTTATTGGGGAGATTCCGGTATTGGGTGCTGTGCAAAGTGTGTCTTGTTTCCCAGCGTAACTAGGGTACCGAACTTAAGCGTGACAACAACAATAATCGTCAGAAAGCAGACAAATGTGGCCGCGTGGGTAAGTCAGGCCACGCCACAGTACTATACGAATCAAATAGAACCGTGAAGCCAGCGTGCACAGAGACCATGCAAACCGAAGGGGGCATGAGAACTGAAACATTGTCAGGTTGCTGAAGCTCAGACGGGAGCTGCCATGGCGCCAGGATGTGGTGCGAAGCACGGGCTGTTCGATTACTGCCTCAATCACTAAATTTTGTAGAGCTCGCTACTGGGTACTGGAGATAACCAGTATCCGTTTAGTAAACGGGAAATGGTAGCAAATTTCGTATGTTAATTATGTAGATACATGCGGCAATTCACAAATCAACTTAGAGTGTACGATGTAGGGTGGCATACTTAGCGTCCTGTCGCGGGATCGATTCTGGCTCCAGGCGTCCGTCCGTTCGTTTACACCATACGTACGCTCATCAGTACTATAACTGACCAAAAATAATAATAAATAGTCGTTCAGCTGTTCGGTGCCTAGCTGCCGTACCACCCGAGAGAAGTACGAGGGCTGAGACACTACCAGGTTGTCCAAGCCTTAACAGGAGCAGTCGAGATGCTGAGGTTGGGTTCGAACCACGGACCTTCCGGTCAGTAAGTTTGCGCCTTAACCCACTGAGCCATCTCGAGGTCTATACCTGACTAGCTGGTGTAGCCCATAAAAGCAGTAACTTCTGGAGAATCGGGTAAGCAAGTTGAAGTAATGGATAATTTTTGAGCTTATCGAAGTCTCGGCGCTCTCCGAGCCAAGAGTATAGTGATAATGATGAAGTCAACTGGGAAGAGCCATTTTTTTAACTCCCCAAGGGTGGAAGAAGAACTGAAAAAAACACAACATAGACTCTCATGCTAAAATATCGGGTTATTTCGAAAGACACCAAGTGACTGAAGACTCACTTTGGCCAGTAGTGCTTCCGACACACCCTTGAGGCTGTTTGCCACCTGAGGAGGAGTGGCTGGCTGATCCACTGATGACGAGGATTTGAATAAGGCAATTGATGGCAAAGTTTGAGAACCCGCAGTTCCAGCACATTGCTGAACCGAGAGTGGAGGCTTACGGGGTGAACAAGCACTCAGCTTTGTGGGACTTGGAATAGAGGGCAAACATTCCTGGTACCTCAGGTTGGCTACATTCTGACAAACATCGGCATCACGGAACAGTGAGCGAGCCTGAAAAGCCTTCACAGCATCTTTTGCCGTGGTGATCTTGCTGTCCATTGCCGACGGTCGAACAGGAAGAGGAGCAGGTTGGATGAGTGGCACCATCGTGTCAAGGCAGAAACGAGGATGCCATCGTCTCAATTCTTTATCGTCAGGAAGCTGAGCAGCATCAATCCCCAACTTGGATTGCAAAAATTCCTGGAAGATAACGTCCAAGCCAACAAAGTGAAAACCAATATTAGAATCAGATCAGGTTCAACAGCATTCATGGAAGCCAAAGCCGTCTCATATATAAAACCGGAAAAAATGATGAGGCAGCTTCTCAAAACAAACAGGACATACGAAGCCGGTACTTGTCTCTACAGAGGGACAAACCTGATGCGAATCGCAACACGCTTGCAGTTGAATCACACTGAAACTGGGAACATTATTTGCATCGAACTAAGATTGTTCTAGGTCTAATTAGCACCAAAGAAAATTGGAAGAGCAAAGAAGATTAAGAAGTGGAGTCGACGACGAGTCTATACAGCCAAAGACAACAAGCGAGGAAAATCACACCTACCCGATGAGCCCGAAACACGTGACCGAGAAGCAGACGATGGAAGCGCTTGCGTCGTTGAATCAACCGCGTACCGGTGAAGATTATGTGTCCTTTGGACGGAGAGTCATGCCCGAGTTGCGTACCATCTGTGGAGATAGAATCAAAAAAGAATAAACACATGGCTCTCGAGAACAAGAGTGCAACCGGTGTATAGCGACTACTTTGGAGGTTATCAACGAGTGATAAGACATGGCAATCCAACGGTACATTTAAAAAGGTAGCCGCTGACTCACCTGTCCGAAGATTGGGTACCAGAACTAGTACATGGTTACCGGTCGGTCGACGTAGATATTTGTCCAGCTGTTTATCGTAACGTAACACATAGACCATAGGATAGACAGCGAGGAACTGACCGATATGGGACTCTTCGAAATTCCTGGTGAGTGGATACAGTATGATGATGGTGGCAACAGTTGTTCGGAGATTTAGTGCAACTAACACTAAAAAGATTTTCATTGAGAAAGAAGAGTGGCAAGGTCAGCTGAATTCAAGCCTACGGTATCCTCGTTTGAATAATCCTACTTCCATTCTGCTCTGATCGTTCTGGTGAGTCCGCGCTGTGCCGGAGATTCACTGCCACTAGATATCAGCGGTGCATATCATCGTCTGTACCGTAATTAAGTAGAAGGTGGCGCGAACGTTTTAACAGCAAAGATTATACGCACCTGAAAAAGTTCGTCGTTGAAAGCTGTGGATGGTGCACCTTGATGCCTTGAGCGACAGCCCAAGCTGCCTTGTTGCGCCGACCGACGGTTACCCTGCTAGGATTTCTGACCCGGTGGCATCAAAGACCACATAAACCTTCCAGGCGGAAACCTAGATTTGAAATAACCGGAAGTTTGGAATGTCGTGGAACATTAGTAGCTCATGTGGATTCGTTAGTCGTTGGATTGTTCGCCGAGGTTCACAACCGACTTGCAAACTTTTCGTCGCCATACGAGGAAACATCAATGCGCTTTTGGGTGGATGATTTTTCCCCTCGTCCTTGTGTTTATACATTTTACGTAAGAGCAGCTTATATTTCGAGCGTGTTTGGTTACTGATGATCCGTGCTCTGGATTCTGATTAGTCCGTTCCAGGTATCTGTGATCTGGTTTCCTCTTATTTGATTGTTTTCCTGTTTTCAATAGTCATGACCATCTGTTTTGAACTACATCACATGTGTCGGAGGAGCCAATCAAAACAAAGGGCGGAAAGTACTGAGAGTGAAAGCGTCCAACAAACCAATCGACTAAGGAGAATTCAGACCACAGCTCAGCAGAGATCTGAACGGACCAGTGACCCACCGGAGAACTGGAAGTACCGTTAGCTAACCATACCGTAGATATAAGCTGCTCCCAGCGAAAGGATACAAACGCAAGCACCAGAAAGGAACACTCACAATAGCGCACTGACGAACAGTGACGAGACGCCTGCAAATAGTTGGCCACGGTCGGCGAACCTGCCAACAACTAACAAACCGAATTTGCTCACTAGAGTGCCTTTGTCCGGGAAAGACCATTTGCGAGAAAAAGGCCTCTGAAAGCAGTAAGTTGTGCCTGAAAGACACGAGAGGAGTGCCACCTCACCGAATGGATATGTAGATTGTGTGATGGAATAAAATAATGATAAAATAAAAAGATAAAGATGATCGTTCAGCTTTCGGGGCCTAGCTGCCATACCATCCGAAGGAAGCACGAAGGCTGAGAAATTGTCAGGTTGCCCAAGCCTAGACAGGGTAAGTCAAGATGCAGAGGTCGGGTTCGAACCACGGACCTCCCGGTCAGAAAATTCGCGCTCTAACCACTGAGCTATCTCGCCCCCAGTAGGCTATGGACGTGAGCAACATGTGTAGCACGTATAGCTGCCGCGTAACCTACGGGAAGCACGACGGCCAACTTGTCCAAAGCCGATACACAAGCATGCGAGGTGCCAAAATTGAACACAGCAGATCATGTTCAAACCTCTGTTTGCGTACGACGCAACCGTCCGACTCATATACTGACATGAGCATGTGACATCTGACCTCCGATGGATGGCAGTGTTCTCAGTGTTCTCAAGTATTTGATCACTGGTGCTTCTGGAAATACTGGGAGGAAGTCAGGACGACAAGATGCCTAGTGAACTTGTCGGAGAACGCGAATACGATGGTTCGGACATTTCCTGCGCAAACCATATGCTGAACTCTCCAAAGTGTCCCTGTTGTTATTGCCCTATTTGGAATGATGTCTTAACGACGGAAGATAATGAAAAACCATACTCTTGGTAAAGAGGGATGGTCTAGAGCTACCGAGTCTCCATGTAGTCCACGGTAGCGAACGATGCAACAGAAAATGAAAGACAATTTACTTGGATTTTGTTGTTGATCGTGCTAGATGTACCATAGCGGCCCGAGATACTCCAAAAGCGGACTCAACCCAATCCAGGAGTCGCCATGAAGTAAAGCAAGCACCACCTCACAGTTGCTGTCCAAGAATTAAACAATGGGGATTTCTAACAATGCTAAACACTGGTAAGGATAGTTTGTCTTCCTTCTGTTATAGTTGAGTTGTCCAGTTTGATTGCCCCAGGCAAAGTTGAAACAATCACAAAATGGCAGCTGTTGCTATAGAAGAAAGGAGATGGATCTCGCAAGATGTGATACTCCATTCAGAAGAGGTTGAATTAGTTTAAATATATCGTTTGGCTGTAATACCCTTTCAGTGCATGGGTACTACGCCACCTGAAGGAAGCACGAGAGCTGAGGTACTGCCAGGGTGGACATGTCAAGACAGGGGCAGTCAAGAAGAAAAACCGACTAACTGATTCTTAATTCGACTGTATTACACAAACGATGAAGCACCTCTAATCTAGTGAATGATTACCTGCGGACGACCTCTTGGATGGCTGGTTTGAGTTTGTCGAAAGAACACATCTCCAGGCGGTTATGCAACATGCTGACCACTGTGTCACAACTGCGGAACAGCTCAAGCAACAAGCGAAGGTGATGGGGCAGAGTCAAACCGGGGGGTAGTTCCTCTGTTGTCTGAGTAAGTTCCAGATCAGTAGCTAAGCTGTTGATGGGTAGCCGGGAAGGTGCAAGGCTTCCAGTAGGTACCTGTTCCACCTGCTCATTATCGTTAACTAAATCAGCGAAGCGCTCGTGGGCTGGTACGCGCGGGACTACCGCACAAGTGGGAGTAGAGGCAGGTACAAGCGCAGGCGTTGGAGAAGGTATGCATGTAACCACTGACGAGTTTGTAGTCACCGTATCCCCGTGAGGTTCGGCCTGACAAAGTAGGGATAAAATATATCACGCAAAGTTATGTCTTCGAGAAAGCTCTTACCCCAACTGATGATGAAGTTGGATTGAAAGAAAAACCAACAACTTAGAGAAAAGGAAGCAGTAGACTTACTGATTTTATTAAAACATCTCTAGCCCTATACAGGAGGTACGACCAACACCTAGTGAACGGACTGTCAGATTTGAATAATGAATAAATAGCATCTTTACTGATGAAACGACAGGCCACTGCCTTTCGAATTCGAACAAACATTTTACGATGCAACTCACGCGCACTGCTCACCAAGTCCAACTTCTCCATCCAAAGTACATACAATTAACAAGTGACAGATGTCAGGATGTATGTGTCTAGATAGAACCTACCAGTAGGCAACGGGTTACAAAAAACGCCGACACCCGAAATGTCGGATTATAAATCATATTCCATCATCTTGTTTGTTTAGACCCTAATCTTCCAAAATGTAGAAGCTCAGCGTTTGCTGTTTTCCAAATAAACCGTTCCTCCGAAGCGAGGATGCTGTGAAACCTAACCTGTGTTTGGATAGTCTCTATAGCCCGAGATAGCCCAGTGATTAAAGCGCAAACTTACTGACCGGAAGGTCCGTGGTTCGAACCTAAATCCGGCATTTCGAATTCTCTTGTCTAGGCTGGTGCAAACTGGCAGTATCTCGGCCCTCGTGCCTCCTTCGGGTAGCATTGTAGCTATGCACGAAAAGGGTGTTTCAGTTGAACGATTATGATTATTACTATTATTAGTCTCCATTTGTGTGTATTCACGCAAATGCGTTTCGGCACACATTCCTGAGAAATGTATATGATCTATCTCTACGACTAACTAAAGATCGAACTAGGGATATGCACGCCCTTTTTTGTTGGCATTCCCTCAGTTTTAAATATTTCGTGATTGTCCCTGAATCTTTCTGTGGTGAAATTGTGAAAAAAATTAGCCTTGGTTTACTGTAAAAATTAGGAAGACGAAAAATAATCCAGTTTACATACTGATTATTTCGAGACTATGACTTACTGTCCTAGTGGATTCCGAGTGGTTTTATTTGCTGATCAAAATGATACACCAAAACGTGGACAGTTGTCCACTCTCCCAGATATGTGGATAAATCTGAGCGTGGTGGTCGTGGTATTATTATATCGTATTATTTTATTCATTGTTTATTTATTATTATATTATTCCCATGCTAAAGTAGCTCCGTTGCCTCAACGGTTTCATAAAACAGAAAAGATTTAGGAACAAACTGAGCAACTGTTTCGAGGAAATAATGTCATCTGACACGGTTATGATGCATAAAGTTAGTAAGTAGTGATGGAATTGGGGGGTTCGATTGAGAATTCATCCCGGATGTAGAGCCAGTTAAATGTGAGGCCGAGAAGCAGTGGACAGCTGTTTCATTCTTACAGAGAACGAAACAGCTGGGCCAATCACAAGAAACTTCAAGACTAGTAGAACTCGCGATCCTTGGGTCAGTAGCTGAACATAAAGTTCGGTCACGAGTGACTTAGACCCCGCTGAATATAAGAGTTCACCTAACAATCGGAAAGGGATAGGTTCGATTCATGAGGCATGTGCTGCTGTTGAGTTCAAACAAAGATCAGACAACCGTGTAGTGCTTCTCGGATATCACTTGCTATATTAAATCTCAGCTGCAAAAAGGTTGCTTGGCTCCGAGAACAGCCAAAACATCAACTACACTTCCTGAACGACCAGCTTTTCATAATACTGTCAGATACAGTAACATCAGTGTTCACATTGATGCTTCACTGCCGTACAACCACAAAACTTATCTAATTATATTTAAAGCCCTAGGGAAAAACGTAGATGAGGGAGGGGACCTAGTGCTGGCCTATCGCAAGCATTCTGAGGTGTCTACACTCCCAAACGTCCAATCGGACAATCTGGAAAGAAACTGACAGCAGGAACGCCACTGACAACGACCAGTCGCCATTTCTTGCAATGTTTCCAGCCAGGCGCAGGAGGGGCCACGGAGACCCCATCTTGGAAGGCGTACCGCACCAACAACACCCAAACACTTCGTAATCTCCTTTACATCTTTGTACCAAGTAATACGTTGTCCACCTCGCGGTATGCATCATTCTGAAGGAGGCATGGAGAACAACACTCATCTCAGTAGACGGTGTTTCGGAATGCGTAGCATATGGTCGAGCCAATTCAGTTGATGGTGCTGGACGTTTTCCGTGACTGAAGTACCTGCTGCACCGACTACATCAGTCTACCTTCATTTACTGTTGTGAATTCCTTGAAATCTCAAGCTACAAGCACACAACTGTTTCATCCTTGTTGATATCTATATATATATACATATATATATATATATATATATATACTGTATTCTGTAAATGGCAACCAAAGAAACGAAAAACGTCATCACTGCTCATTAGTAAAGTACAGGTTAGGCAAACTTACCACATTACTGTTGTGCACCACTTTTGTCGGCGCTCTTGTTCTAGTTTTTGGGGTCTGTAGAGCACCGGATTCATTATTCTACGGTAAGTAAATAGATCAGGATGAGGATAAGGGAAGCCGAAAACCAACCTTTACGCTGTGAGGAGCTTCCTGAGTAGCACAGACCATCGGTGCAGTTTTTTCGCCGAAATGCACGAAACTCGAGATCTGAAAACGTAAGGAAAGCACCACAACAAACGATTGTAGACCGATGTAGAGTCAGCATGGCAACGGGCGATCACCAGTTTCGATCCAACTGGCTTTTAGGCGTTTACTCCTTAGGCTAAATCCTACCTCCGACCAATTACGTCGTTGAACCCCAAAACCGTTTTGGTGTGCAACTAGATGGTGTTCAAAGTCCGCTTCCCCATAGTCGTGCCCCAACAGCACCAGCAGTGGTGTGGCAGACCTTACATAACCTCTATACTTTCTAAAGTGCCTAGAAGAAAGGACACGCGTTGATGCTCACCCCAGGCGGTCGAGGGTTAAGAACCAATCATGCTTAACACACAAGACGATAGAATATACCGAGTGATGTCAAGGAACATGATGTAACCCCAGACATATTGACATAAAAAACTTACGGAAGGTGAGTCGGGTTTTGTAGCTGCTTTTCTGGCTGTTGACCTTGGTGTTCGAACTGCAGGTGACCTGGTTTTCTGTGAAAACAAGCTGAGGTGATCTGAGTCAAGCTAAACGTACTTTGGAAGTACGACCATAATCCCGCGGTTCGACCGGTCTTTTGATAGTCTGCTGATCACGAACATCCGAACTCTGAATGAAAGAAAGAAAGAACCCGTCCAGCTGGGTCAGAAGGGTTTAAATACAGAACGATAAACAGCAACCCATCGCAGACAGGACCACTCATGGACTACGGAGGAACACTGTGTCTGCGTTCCTTTAGCCCTTTGACTAGGATGAGCCAAGAGTATTCACATTCCTCGTCAGTTAACCACCGTGAATCTATAGTGAAATGAGCTAATCCGGTCGACTGTTCACTGTGAAAGCACGGTAACCATGTGTAAGCTCATTCGACACCTTACCTCCCTACGGCCACGCCGAATGTCAGAAAGTTCGGGTTTGGATTTCATGGCGGTCGGTAGTTTGAACACGCGTTGTTACTGAGGAGGCGGACTGCCAAGCTCGGATTTACACTCTCGGTCGGTCAATCGGTTAGAATACGAAAGGTAAGGATTTCGTGGCCAATTCCGCCCTGTAAGTGGAACTTTTAAAGTAACTGCAAGTGAACTAGCGTGAATCAAATATAAGGTGAATAACGTGATGCACTCCTCAGGTGATGACCTATTACATCAAGCAAAGGGGCACCAGATAAAGGTCACTATCTTGACTTTGACTAATAAACAGATTTTGAAAACACTGAGAACAGCAGGTCCAACACGTCCATCTTCAGAACTTATTCCTCTGCTCTGAAACCTAGTCAACGAAACAAATACCAAGACGTCAGAAGACAAAGCACAAAAATTTGGGCTCTGATTGGGTAAAATACCTCAGCGTGACGGCAACGCTCAGTTTCCGTGAGGTCATGTATCAGGCACCCTTACACCAGTCTTACCAGCACTGCTAGCTTTAATCACATCACCATATCTTACATCATTCGGAGGACTGCAAATGTACCTTGCATTGATTGATAAACATACTACACATTTCTATTGATATGCTAGCCTTGGCGGCGAACTCAGAACGGGATATAGCATCCGGTATGTCCCTGTCACGGTCATCTGGCTATTGAGCATAAAGTCCTACATAAACCCTGAAAGGTGTTTTGGTTGTTACGGTCACCTCCCTTCTTACAATTCCATTTATTCCCTTTTCTACCCTACCCCGGCAATTCGAACACTCTCTCCGCAGGTCCAAGCATTAGGACTGACCTCTTTGTTCGCCTTGCATCACACTCAGCTGCAGCTTCTGTACGTCCGACATCAGTAATCCTAAACATTTCGAAGTCTGCCTTCAAACCCCGAAAGCCGGTCTACTTAACTGTTTTTAATGTCCGTACATGGAAGCAGGCAAGACAACAGGTGGCTCCTGCTCGCATGCTGGATGTCATCTGCATTAAAATATGCAGTCTGTCAGAAACAACGATACAAGACGCAAGTACTTAATTGAACTGATTGTCTCCCCGCTATCTTCCAGGTTCTGGCTGCGCACCTCCGGTGATCGAGGTCGCCGCAGATGAATATATAGGCTCGAGTAGTATATTTGGCAACGGAGCGGAAGCGTCTCTGTTTGAATGGATAACCGTTGATAGTCGCCTCTGCGCGGTTCGTTTGGCAACGTCTGTGAGAAAATCTCGAGAAAGTCAGTCCCATCGCATCCTGTTTATTGTCTGCTTACGCCCCAACGGACTGTAGCTCTGAATCTGCCAAGGAGTTTCTACGACGCTCTAGGTGCTTTTTTACAATGGGCTAAAAGCTCAGACAACGTTGTGGTTGCTGATGGAATGAACGATCAAGTAGGTAGACTAAGCGCTGTTGAGGATCGATCAATGTCTGCCACTCCTTCTGGAGTACCAGTGTAGACTCAGACCATGTACTTTCCGCTGCTGCTTTTCAGGCGCACGTAAAACGCGCACACCTCGCTAGTGGACCCAGAAATCAAACTAACCTACAATAAGTAGCTCTTTGAACGTCTGCCAGACGGTCCGATGTCGGATATTCATGGTCATTGGAAAAAGATATCCAAAGTACTACTCAAAGCCGGGACTTTCGTTAGCGGTACGACCCAGTAAACCTCATCCAAATACTGGATTTCTGATAGGAGCATGCATTTGCTGGAGACCCATTGACAGATTCCTGCTGACCGCAAACACAAATAAACCCGACGGACCATCCGACGCCAGGGAAAAATGAATGTCCGTGCGGAACCGCGAGGCTTGATGGACCCGAAAGCCTGAAGAAATGGAAGAGGCAAAAAATGCCGCAGGCTGTTCCCACTTGATTTGTTGGGCCGGTCCGCAGAAGGTTCTTGTTAGAGAAACTATCAGGGACCAGAATGACTCTCTGATATCCAGTAAGGGAGGACGTTTGGATCGTTGGGCATAATACTTTGAACAACAATTCAGTTGACCACCCACTACTTCAAATCCGGAATCCTGTCCTTCAAAACAAATCTGGTACTAACCCTTCACCGGATCTATTCAAGGAGATGGCTGTGGTTAGAGCGCGGATTTACTGACCGGAAGGTCCGTGGTTCAAACCCGACCTCTGCCTCTCGACTTCCCCTGTCTAGGCTTGAGCAACCTGACAGTATCCCAGCCCTCGTGCTTTCTTCTGGTGGCATGGCAGTTAGGTACCAGAAGAGCGCTACAGCTGAAAGATTTTTTATGCAAGGATGGCGGTAAATTCTTCAGTCAGAGCCTGTCTAGCCTATTTGTGTCTATCTGGGAGAAATAGACCGTTCCAGATAACGGGTGAGTAGATAATAGTTCCCATCTTCAAAAAGGACACTCTCAGTGAATGTAGTGTCCACAGAGGTGTTAGTTTGACTCCCGTTGTAACAGTGCTTCTGATGCCACTGATTGTTCTTCGTCTTCCAGTGTCACGCGAATCGTTGACAGGTGAGCATCAAGCGGGATTTCGACCGGGTAGAGGTTGCGTGAACCACACACCATCAGATATTAGGGCAACGCCGTATGTACACACGACCCACAATCTTGGTGTTCCTTGATTTCAAGGGTGAGTTTAAGTCTGTCGATTGGTATGCATCAGAGGTTTGTGAACATAATTCGGTCCCTATAGTCACATACATCTGAACGTGTGACAGTGCATGGTAAACTCTCCAAAATCTTCCCTAGAAAATGTGGGGTCAGTGAATGTTGTCCACATTCTCCGTTCTTGTTCAGATTCGCCGTCGATGAAATGATGAGGCGAACGCTGGAAGGTCTCCAAAAATCCGGTGTTCAAATCGTTACTGGTAAGCAACTTGTCTATCTGGAGTGCACAGACGATAGCGTCTTCCTTTTTGAAGACGAAGGCAACGCACAAGCCCTGTTGAATAGACTGCTCAATGAAATATCTTTCGGCATGAGCTTTGCGCCCTCAAAGCTCAAAGTCATGCCTCAGAACGTGCAGCCTCTGAATCTACCCTTACAACTCAAGGAGAATCACTAGAGGTTGTGGGAAATCTTACACATACATATCTCTGACGGGAGTGTCCCATGAAGTCAGTACAAGAATCTCAAAGGCCCGAATTTCGTTCACCAAGTTGCATCCCTTATGGAGCCAAAAGGCAAATCACTGGGCCTCAGGCTTCGCGTGTATCAGGCTGAAGTGAGGGCAGTATAGTTGTATGATAGTGAGACGTGGCTTCTGTGGATAGATGATGTGAGGCGCCTTCAGGCATTTGACCACCGATGCCTCAGAAGCACAGCTGGTTTTGGATAGCGTCAAAGGATTAGTAACGAGCTGAATCGAAAACGGGTATTTGGTTGCACAGCAGATACTCCAGTCACGGAAAACGTCCAGCACCATCAACTGAATTGGCTCGACCATATGCTACGCATTCCGAAACACCGTCTACTGAGATGAGTGTTGTTCTCCATGCCTCCTTCAGAATGATGCATACCGCGAGGTGGACAACGTATTACTTGGTACAAAGATGTAAAGGAGATTACGAAGTGTTTGGGTGTTATTGGTGCGGTACGCCTTCCAAGATGGGGTCTCCGTGGCCCCTCCTGCGCCTGGCTGGAAACATTGCAAGAAATGGCGACTGGTCGTTGTCAGTGGCGTTCCTGCTGTCAGTTTCTTTCCAGATTGTCCGATTGGACGTTTGGGAGTGTAGACACCTCAGAATGCTTGCGATAGGCCAGCACTAGGTCCCCTCCCTCATCTACGTTTTTCCCTAGGGCTTTAAATATAATTAGATAAGTTTTGTGGTTGTACGGCAGTGAAGCATCAATGTGAACACTGATGTTACTGTATCTGACAGTATTATGAAAAGCTGGTCGTTCAGGAAGTGTAGTTGATGGTTTGGTTTTTCTCTGAGCTGGGGAACCTCGTTGCAATCGAGATGACATCATTAGCGCTTAGTTGGGTAGCGGGGCAGCATTAGTTGGGCCTACACCACATTGGCACTGGCTACGTGCCGCCACTACGTAAGTGGGCCTTTCTCTGTAGGACCAGTGTCTCGAGCACATTTATATAGAAAACGGCACGTACCAAATGAGCTCAGGCCTACTGTTCGGCTTTTCGGGAAGACACTAAAAGCATAAACCTCGTGGTACATAAACAGACGATTCGGGAAACCTGGTTTTCGATCCCTAGGGTCCGACACCGCCATACGAAGGATGTTGCTCCAACGGTCGAGCCTAACGACACACAGTGTTGATGAGCCTCCGTAAGGTAAAGATTCTTCCCAATCACCACGATTGATCTGATTACATACATTACGGTACGTTACATGCACTATATACGACTCTAATGAGACTGATTGGCTCGTCCTTAAGATGAAGTCAGCAAACAGTTCAAAGTGTGGCGCGGAAATGCTCACTGGGCCACCGCATTATCGCCAACAGTTCGGTTCTCTCAAAGTGGATACTTCACAGTCGGCACAGTAAATATATGATCAATGTAATAACACGCAATATACTCGAAATTAATGGGATGAAGGCGAATGATGACTGAGCCAAATCATTGTGCAGGATATAAATGACTGAAACCAGTTGGTAGCACAAGAGTGAAGCTCTTCAAATCTGCAAACAAATGGCTTAACCAGGGCGTACAAGCAATTCTCATCAACTTCAACGTATCACTTGGTTCATCCAGGAAGTGCGATGTTTCATCACTGATAACGTTCCAGCGGCGACAATTCTTGACTTACGGACATACAGGACTGAGTGAAAACCAAAGGTAAATAAGATGAACCGACGAAGAACAGCTACACAATTTCTAGGCTAACAGTCCGGGAGGTTTGATATCAGGACTGTGGTGCCTGGGGGAGCGAAAACAATACTATATTTAGCAACAGATCAGATAAGGCGCTGGGTTTGGATATTTGATTAGGAAGTCACGAAAAACTTATGCACTCTCAACGTTACGTGCAACGACTGAAAGTAAGCTGTCTTACCACAACCACGTTCCTTAGACCAATGAAGTGCAGTGCGCGGACACGTTCATTCTAGGCTAACAGAGGATCGAAAAAGAACTCCACTAGGGATACCGAGTTAACAGAGTCATACCAACCACTTAATAACGGCCTGGGATGATACTCGCTTTCTGCAAGACTAGCATATGTTGGAGATGTGATTTCAACATGAAAATTCACCCTTAAAATTCAGCCGTTCAACGAAATCATGACCTTTGTTCGGAAATTCTGGATTGTTGAACTGAATAGCTAGCACCATATAACTTAACCCGTGTCGATATCGCGGACTTCATGGAGAAGCATTTGGCTATGTTTTTTCTACACTGTTGAGCATTCAAGCGAATCACAACAATAATAAATCTTGAAGTCCAAGTCATTGGTAAGCTGAGAAAAAGAACAAAGTTATGTGTTCAATGAAATTTCTGTCCGTTACAAATGCCTACCGTGAGTGACTTTGTTAGGGCTTCCCACCTTCTAGACGCATCGTGTACAAAAAACAAACACACGTTCAGCCGTTCAGCACAGCCGCCGTGCAACTCGAAGGAAGCATGGGGGCTACTATGCTATCATGTTGCCCAGGCCTAGAGAGAAGCAACCGAAAATCCGGGGTTGCGCTCGATCCACGGACCCTCCGGTCAGTAGTTTTGTTGAGTTGAGTTGTTGAGTTGTCCCCACCTAAGACTGGCGTTCATTCCTCATCTTGAGAATAAGCATATTATGATGAACCTTGGTGGTCCACTTACCCTCGTTTTAATTTTGATAATTGTCTTGGCACAGAAACGAACGAAATACTAAAAACCAGAGTAGGTCTACACGAATTTCACACACTGTGTACCAGAATGGCACGTTACACGCAGTGCTAAATGTGCACGCAAAAAAAGCCAATGGTTCGGACAAGTTCCTCGAACACAACTTACTTACATAATCAGGTCTGTTTTTACCGTAAAACTGTGTCAAGACTGGTGTTGTCGATACTGTTGAGCCCAATGTTGTATGCTTAGGTTGCAAGTTGTCCACGCGGCCTGCGCCACTAGAAACAACATTGGATCAACATCTGCAACGGACTTAACACACAGATATTAATCTTAGGCAATTGAAATTCTGAAAACCCAAGAAGCAAGCTCATCTTCACAGGAATTAAAAGTAAATGGAAAAGGGCTAACCCGGATAACGTAAAATCTTTTAAAATTTACCTGACTTGTCTGCGGGGTCTGTGCCGTTCGTGTAACTTTACCATGACGGCGTGGGGACTGGAAGGTCGTGACAGGAACACACGTCTATGAATTTTGAAAAGGCGGCTAGAGATCATACCTGATCGGTGGCTAGATTTGCAAATCTGATGTGCGCGGGTCGTTTGGGAGGATTCTATAGAAATATCATGGAACGCAGTAGAAAGAAAGCTTACCGTATCAGTTGTTGCTGTTGTTGTGAGATCCCGTTCACATATGCGCTTCTGGCTGGCCGGCGTTTTTCCGCTCCTATTTACTCTGTAAAATCGGTCTAGTTGTATCTGCGACATTGTGACGGCCAATCAGCACAAGGATTATGCCGGAAGGTGGCAATTAAGTCACTGAAACCAAGGAAACTTATATCAGCTGCACATTCTAGGCCAGAGAGATATGTTCATCTACCCAACCTCATCATCATCATCATCATTGACAACAATACACAGCGGTGGGAAACGGTGCTTAACTGCCATACAAACATGGAGTAAGACTCTAGTAAAGGTTAAAGAGGGAGGAGAGTGGTAGGGGGTTCTTGTAAAAGGTCTATGTCCCTCACGAGGACCCCATCCTTGAAGGTGGACCCCACCAACAACACTCAAACTCCTCATTACCTCTCTCAAGCCCTTCTGTCAACAAAGGCTTGTTAAACGGTGGGCATACGCAGCACATGGTGAAACTACCTTAACCTGATAAGCCTTATCTACAGTCCTGAGTGACCTTATCCATTACATAGTATTAGCTTATGGACCGTTTCATTACGTGCATCCTCCATCCTGCTATACTACGGAGACAATGATGATCAAATATCCAAAGATGTTTTAGATCCCCTGATCGTAGTGGCCAAGTTTCACAGTTCACACAGTCCTATAACCCCAATGACGCCAAAGGCGAAGAAAGTTGGCAAATATCAGTCGTATGTTGGAGGTGCACGCATAGACTTCCTCAGCCAAAGCGCGGTCACGGCTTATGCCACTGCCAAAGTAGTCGAGCGTATCGACAGACTCAGGCTGCTAACTCTGCAGTTGCAAATGGGTAAATGAGTGTAAAGTCCTGAATTCAGACCTTGCACTTTGAAGGCGCAAACCGTATGCAGAAACAGGGGAACACATTTGATATGTTTAGAGTATTTTGTGCAGACCCATGATCCTCAACTGACATAACAATGTCATCTGCCTAATATAAGCCTAGAAGTGATTTAGACACCTACATCCGCGGCCCCTTGGAGAGTATACTCCACGACGTTGTCAACTGCAAAATTGCATAGAAAAAAGGGGAAACGTCTTAGGTGAGCCCCACTAGTTTTGGGGATAAATCATTGCAAACCGCGACGCGATCAGAAGTCATCACCATCGTTATCTTCAGCTGTAAAAACTTCATTCTTGTTGTACAGTAGTTATGGCTGCCACAGCCCCGTTTCCCGACGATTTGGGGAGGTAAGGGTAGATAGCTATACACTGGAGGCGGTAGCTGATGTAAATGATGCGTCAGTGGACTTTCCAGTGGAGAGATCAGGAGGGGAAGCAAAGAACTGAAGGCAACAGCTTAGATGCATAGGCACCATCGAATGCTCGACTGGGTCGTGTCTGACAATGTCTCTAAACACTGATGTGTCCAGTCTCGGCATCCCCATCCAGGGAGAGGACAATCACTAGCGCACCTGAGTTTGCTAGTTATGGTTTTCACACTTAACTACCAAAGCACTGCTTGACCTCCCCTGGCTCGCTTCCACCCTTAGCGTGGTTGAGCGAAAATTGCTCTTCGAGGAATTCGGTCAACTGGCATGCGGGACACGTGAACCAGATAACTCAACCTATGGAGTGTGATCAGTCCACCGTGGGCGAATTATCTCTTCCTAAAAACCACTAAACTTACTTCAGCATTACTGATCCACCGTTCCCACCAGGCTCGGGTAACGCTACGAATATATAGATGGTCAAACACCGAAAGTTTTCTAAGGTACTCAGAAAGAAGCGGTCAGGTTTCTGACACTGACAGCGCGGTACGTTCGAAATCGGTTTCGTTTTACCTCGTGCAAATTTGTGAGAGAATTCTTTCGCTGTTCAATTTACTTACAGAGTTCACACGTGGCACTTGTTAAATTTTTTCACTCCAACATAACCTTCGCGTGATAACCTCTGTCAGTTTGCACTCAGTTCCTGCGGTGCACCCAGCCTCAAGCATGACTCAAATCAATACAGGCTGCTCTTTACAGCCATCGATGGACCACAACAGATGTGGGCAAAATGGGTGTCCGTCGAATGTCAGACGTGGTATGCAATGCCACACCTGCAAGGCCTGGTGGCACTTCAAATGCACGGGTCTACAGGACGACCAGGTAAGCCAACTAGCTAACTCTCCTAACCCGTTTGTCTGCGCCAGCTGCTTCTACCTTAAGGATACAATGTATTCCGCAACTGAAAAGAGAGCCATCAAAAACGAAACCAAGTCCCCACTGCTAAATAGGAAACGCCACTGTGAATGTTCCGCTTTAATCGGGATACTCGACGCCAAACTGGCGATTCTTTCTAAAGCTCTGAAGGACACAAACACAAAGAACGCAGCGACCTGGACGAAAGTTGATAATGAACTTTCTTCCCTGAACGAGTACCTTGGGCTATCAATCCCGGGTCCACAGGCTGCGAAGAAGGTCATCCAGCTCTCTGATGCGGCAATAAAGACTGCCACGGCGTCTCTAGTGGACAGGCGCATGAGGGAGAGCAGGCTGATCATCTGAGGGTCATCCTGCAGAAAAATCACGTCAACGAAGCAGGCACAGTCGCTCCTTGGAAGTGTCCTCACAAAGCCTGACCACGAATCGCTTCACGCAGATTGGTTACGCCAGGAGGGAAGCAAGCGAACACTCGGGATTCTAGTCACCCTTTCCTCCCCATCGGCCGTAGGGAAGATCTTGGAGCGGACTGTCAGCATTCAAAAGGCCTATCCAACGATCAGGCGTATATCTGAGGATCGCCCTCTAGAGACGCGAAAGCTGGGCTACAGCAGTTCTAGGGGACAGGTGCGAAACACGCTTTCGCTTGGCGCCAGTTCAGCCGACCCCAAACTTATGGCCAAACCGATGGTAGTTATGGCCATTTGTGCTCCTGAAAGCACGCCGACGCAACCGGCCGCGACTCCGGATTGCAGTTTCTACTCAAACACTGCAGACCCCTCGACTAACAAAGGCAACGATGCTCGGGAGGAGGCAAGCCTCGCGTGGACGCAGCGCCCAAAGTAAGTAGAGCTATCATCGCTTATTTCCGTAACAGACGATAAAGGCGCAGCACTGAACTCCACATCCAAGTCACAACTTCTGGCTGGACTGGTTCAGACGTGCGGAGACAAGTGACGAAGCCTACCGACAAACCAACCATGAGCGTTGACCTCGACATCGGGGAAAGCTGCGAGAACCCTACAACTACTGGGAATGTGAAATTGCCAATCTCCAGCTCCACTCCATCAAAAGTGGCCTCTTCGATTGTGGACACAGTCGTCGCCCTGAACCCCAACAGTCAAAGCCACAGATCCTTCGTACACCCAGTTGGCCACGCTGATCGCGGGCGACTCAGGAATCCACACAAACACAAAAGAAAGGCGACTGCAGTCAAACAAACCACATAAGTCGCCAAATCAGAAAACTGCTGGCTAGCTTCAAGGTGCCGTCCTCTATGAAAACGAGCCTCATGGGAGCGCCACCAAAAGGAATACTTCTTGGTGCTGCCACCCAACGCTCAGGGCCTCACAGAGACAAAATGTCCAGGAAACCAAACAGACGCATGTTTGCCCCAAATCCTTGAACAACAGCAAATCCAGTCGTCCAAAAGGCGCTAGTGAACGAGCTACAAGTAGCAGCGGTCGAAACTTTCGACCACGGGGGAAAAACCACGTCCCCCAGAGGTAAAAGGCCAGCGCAAACCGGGCTCCCACGGGACGAAAAAAGCCCTGCAAATGAAAAGCAGCTCTCGGAACCACCAAGACAGGAAACAGGCAAGTATGCCGCAGAGGCCCCTTCAGAGCCTTGGCCTCAAACTCAGCGTACAGCAATTAAATCTGCCAACCTCTCTGGTTGCACACCTCCAGGCACCTCACCTTCGGAGGCAGCAGAGACAGTGTTGAAATGCTTGTCCACAAACTGCCACAGCCATTTCAACAAACTTTGCGATATTAAACAGTCAGTTTGCCTTGAACAGCCATCCATAATCGCACTCACAGAAACCTAGCTCACACTAGATGCCTCTGACGCGGAGATCTCGATAGACGGCTACTCTGTTTTTCGAGCCGACTCGAAACGAGGGAGGGCTCGTTGGGTTGCTTTATACTTACATGCGGCCCTGCCCATCGCGGTTGTCCTCTCTGATACCACTCCTGCACATTTTTACAATGCACTGTGGATTCAAATCCCGCTGCGCGGGTCCGATCATCTCCTTCTCGGTGTGGTCTACCGTTGCCCCTCGAGTCCTCCGTAAGACGACCAATTCCTCATACAAACCCTTGAGCAACTCTCCTCCAGGCACCACTTCACTCATCTCTTGCTGGTAGGTGATTTCAACGCTCCAAAGGCCTCCTGGATAGAGCTCCAGCGCGTCGGATCAAGTGGACTATTTGCAGCGGCGCTGACCAAAGCCGTTCAACAGAGCGCTTGGACCATATCGTCGCACCCACCAGATACCGCGCAGGCCAACAACCACCCCTCTTGGATTTGGTCATCACCAACGAAAGACTCTTAGTCGAGCAGGTGACAATTGACGCTCCACTGGGACAAAGTGACCACTATGTGCTGACCTTTGATTTCATCTGCTACTGGGCCAGAAATCCCTAACCTCAAGCGTGGATTCGAAACTTCTGCCGTGCAGACTTCTCAGGAATGCGCATCTTTCTTGAACAAGTTAAACTGGGACCAGCTTCAGCGGAAGACTTATTTAGGACCATTGTCCAGAAAGTTCACGAGGCTGACGCGATATTCGTCCCGAAAAAAACCAGCACGCAGTCGGATGGACCGCAAGCTACCTAAAAGGATTCGGCGTCTTCTGGAAAAGAGGTCTCAACTATTTTTCAAAAAGTTGACTACATGAGACACAGAAGACGAGCTGACATTTCGTAAAATGCGAAACCGCTGTAAATCAGAAATCCGCCAATGGGACATACGAAAACAAGCCACCATTATAGACCTCACCCGGAAAAACAGAAATGTGCTGTTTAAATACATGAGACACCGCCGCAGAAATAAGCCCACCGCGTTCTCCTTGAGGGACGGGAACGGGCAACCCACGAGTGACCCAAGTGGTATCTGAGGTCTACAGAGAACACTATGCAGGTCTATATTCAGCCCCAGCGTCCTCATCACATCCAATCTTGTCAAGGCACAACTGCGAACGGCCTCCAACTGACTTGGTCTTCACGGAGGAGGACATTCGGCAACTCTTGCACAAAATCAACCCGTTCTGCGCGTTGGGGCCAGACGAGGTCCATCCAAGGATCCTGAAGGAGATGTCGTTTACACTGGCAAATCATTTCTACCTAGTGTCTCGTCAGTCGCTTGACGAAGGTCACCTTCCCTCTGCTTGGAAGGAAGCGATTGTCACGCCAATCTACAAAACTGGTGACCGACTATCGCCCGGCAGCTACAGGCCTATTAGCCTCACTAGCGTGCCGTGCAAGGTGGTGGAACGCATTCTGAAGCGAGCCACCCTAGATCACCTTACTACCAACAACTTGATATCTCCAGTTCAACACGGATTTCTCCCGAACCGTTCTTGCGTGACGAACATGCTCGCACTTATGGACAGCTTAACCTAAGCCAAGGACGACTTTCGACTTGTCAAAAGCATTCGATCGAGTCCCACACGTCCCGCTGCTCCAGAAACTCGAGTCTTACGGGGTTCAAGGGAAAATCCTACTCTGGATCAAGGCGTTCCTATCAGACAGAACATTCCGAGCGAAAGTAGGCTCGACCTACTCTTCTCCAGCGCCGGTCTCCATTGGAGTTCTTAAGGCTCCGTTCTGGGACCACTGCTGTTTCTGATATACGTCAACGACCTTTCAGACGTTCTTTCAGGTCCATGTCTAATTTTTGCGGACGACTTGAAATCCTGGAGTACCAATGCCAGTGCCCTTCAAATGGATGTAGACGCTGCAAAACAGTGGTCGTTGGACTGGCACCTTCCTCTGAATGACGAAAAGTGCGTCCATATGTCGTTTGGAGGAAACTCAGCGAACGCCTATGTCGTGCATGGTGAGAATGGACCAGAAGACATCACGAAGATAGATACCGAAAAGGATTTGGGTATCTGGCTCTCTTCAAACATGTCCTTCTCACTGCACCTCACAAAGAACTTCTCGTCGTTTCCTATCATACAAGCTGCACCCGTGCAATAAATACCTCAGTTTCGAATGTATAGTTATACATCGTCGCTGTGCGACACTTCTGGTATCACTGATTTGTGTCGACAATAGCCGCATAACGTGCATGTAGAAACCATGTAAGTCACCGGAGATTACATGAGAAAAACGTGACATCTCAGGCAAAGACGGAGTGCAACTGGAACGAACACAAAAAACACTGTTTCAGTGAACATAAGCCAAGGAAAAGTTGCATTTGTTATTAAAATCGTACGGATCCTTTCATGAACCTCTCATAGGTCACAAAAATGAAAAATCGAGAAGTTGTGGTAATAGTGATATTCTTCTTATGCGAGCCGTCGCTCTGGCAAGCTTACTGCCCCGCGCTGAGAGCTTAAAGAGCAGTGCTGCACTCTTTTTTCGCTTGTGCCTTTCAAGTGAACGGCAACCGCTGACCGACAAGGACAAAACCGACCCGGGAAACTTGGCCAAAAACCTCTATCCTGTGTATCAATCCGTGAATCCGTGTGACACATAACAATGTGGAGCGCATCATAACATTGTAAACTCGAACTTTGACAGATAAGCTAATAAGGTTCCTGCGCCACAGATAATGTAGGTTTACGAAATCCGCTCCATGGTTTTTTATCAAGAGAAATTTCAACCACAGTTCCGCATTGACGAGCAGGTTATTAGAAGTATTGTCTCCTTTATTCACGTCATGGTTTTCGAACAATGAGCAGAATCACATTAACTAACATCCTTGAGTAGATCTACCCTTAGTACGGTACGACAATTAGCCATTAGTGTTAGTCACGGTGCCCTCGGACAATGCTGGTAGTCGACTCATGCAGAAGCCAAACCGAAGCAAATGATTGGCTGGACCGAATCACATGACCCACACCCAAACATACGACTGCTTAGCCGCTTAGCTGTTTAAGGGATATTTCCACCAATGGATTCTCGTAGCCCGGTGGCTTCATGGGCTCACGGTTCAAGTCTGGGCGACGTCGTCCGACTTATTTTGACTTTAGAACATTTTTTCACAGGACACTACTGCTTTTACTGACAGTCATATACAACATAAAAATACGATTAACTAAGGTGAAAGCAACTTAAAGTTCGGAGTGCAAAAAGTCTGGAATCGAGATTTCCGAAATCACAAATGTCGAGTTCCTACCAGACTTTTATCGAAAGAAGTAGTGTGGGTAGTCATAAACGGCTTCTGTGAGGTACATGTATACGTTTTATGATGTTAAGTTTACATATTCATTATATAAACGTTAAATTGTACATATTTCACGCGCAGAAGCAGAGATATCCTGGAATAAATTCCGCAAAATGTTTCAGGCTATGTTCTCGCTTGCACTGACAGTCCATCTTTCCTTAATGTTTGCGCTTTAATCATTTAACCCGTTCTTTTCTTGGCTTGTGCGCAAATACAGTTTGAATGCGCGCGCTTCCTGGCATGTGCACAACTAACCAATCAGAATGGTGGCTAGTGCATAAATCACATGCCGAAATTGCTGGCTGAAAATTCAAATAACGCACCATAGTCGGCGCCTTGTGGATACCGAAATTTCTCAGTTCAGTCCAGAGTGTTGCTTTCGGCGTCCCAAAATTCACTTCAGACTCATGGGAAGCCCTCAGCCCTGTCCTGGCGGTCCTTGGACGCAAACCCAAAATTTTTCTGGACCCATAGTTTGAACGATGACAACTTTTACATGAAGCTTTAGCAGTACACGATATTTTTTCGTAACCTTGAATTCTGTCCAGACAGTCGCAGTTCTCCCAAATTTGCTTTAGCATACCCAAGGTCTACTTTGAGAGCAGAATCCATATTTTCAATAGCTACGATGGCCCAACATGTTGTCCGCGTGGAGATGGTGGGAAATATTTGTGGAATATTTTGTTTCTTCACGTTTCTTCTCCTGTGCTGGATCTGGATATATTTTGAAAGAGTGCATGAACAATAGTCACGTCTTTTTCTTCCGCGCAGACTCAGAATGGAGGAGCCATTCGTGATCGATGTAGGAAAAAGTTTCCTTTCGCTGCAGCAGGCATCCCGCCAAATAAAGCCAAGGGATTATTCGCAGCAAGTAAGATTGGTGGAACTTTTTTTGTTGTCAGCACACACTGTATTGGGTGAACGACATGGTTTTGTCTCTGTCGGTACATTGACACCTTGATATTGTTGCGAGCGGAATTAGCTGGTTTTTGGGCCAGTACTTCGGAGATTTGGCACAAATTCGGCGGAGTGAGGTGGTCGTTTGTGCGCCTGTAGCACGCTCGCCGGAAAGATAGTAATGTTAAACTGCGAGCATGAGATCAGACTGGGTATGGCAGTCGCGGTTCCGTCATCGCGACATCGTACACTGGTCCGTGGATAGCTCCGTACATGAACATCTTTGGTGCGTCAGTTGGGGTTGTCAGGATAGTTGGATTTGTCCAAGGAATCGTGGAAAATTGTGACCACCATGAACTGAGGATATTCATGGGTTCATTGGGGGCGCATGTTGGTCCTTGGCTGCCACTGGACTGCGGTCCGAAATAGCAAGCAGCTAAAATAGGGTACGGTTTCTTACTACTACTACTGCCCGATTTCGAAAACGGTGATCGAGGTTCTGGTGGAGGTATTAGGGGATGGCGGTCGGCCTAACCTATGTGAATATGAGGAACATGAATCAGCCAAATTTTGCGTCACTAAGTTCACAGCTAGTTATATAATCGTCCATGAAGCTGAATAAGAAGGACAGACGTGCAAATATAGGATTCCAGAAATTGCGGTTGAAGCTTACGTGTCTTCCTAGCTAGCTCGCCTTGCCAGGCGGTCAGCTAGCAGGTATCTGGCGCGGTCGGTTCATCATGTATTTGAGCGTGCTAAGGGGGGAATGAGGTAAGAAAGCCATCACAGACAGCTTTTAGAACGGTTCAGTAACGCTTATTCGGAAGCGGGTTAGGGAGCTGTAGAGGAATACAAGTTAGTAGTTAAAAGGCCACAGTGAACAGTGGCATACCGACTATGGACGTGGAGGGCTTCTGCAGATCAACTGCTCCGCGGAAAGATGTGCTAACTAATCCCGGACTTTTGGTGAGTACAGATTAATTAGCATTTCAAAGCATGTGGGTAGAAATACTTGGGTTGCACGGGCATATCGCAGTTTTCAACGATAAATTAGCCCTAATGTGGTGCATTTACAGCCTAGGAATTGGGCACAATCTTTGCAAAACGAATTGCTCAGAGGCGTCACACCACGTGCATTTAGTGATCACCTGTATTTTGAACGCGGGAAGCCATTTTTACTCTGCTATAGTAAACGTTTTGGGTTCATAGGAGGAATTGCGAGGATATATAATACAAACAAGGCGAGCTCAAGAGGATGTCACAGGCGTTCGACAAAAGCTGCTTTCTTTTTTAATTTCTGTGCATACTGTTGATATAACCTCAGCGATGTAGACAATCCCGCCTACTTCCAGCGCAAAGAGAAATGACTGGATGAACATGACAAGCTGGTAAAAAGCATGAACATAGCCTGGACTGGACTTAGAGTTTTGGAATGAAGCAGAGCACTCCATAGCGTTTCCACTGAACGAGGTTGGATATGAATAAAATGGAAATAATTCAACTTTCTTAGAGGTGGGCCAATAACACGGTGAGCTCCAGTTAATTTTTCCGCAGGGTGAATTGCAGTTGCCAGAGTCCTTTCGTTTGAGCTGACATCTGAAATGCCGGTGTCCAAAGTCCGATGATGGTTTACCTAGGACTACACTTTTTTGACTTGGCTGATGTTTGGTGAGGGCACCCAAATGTGGGTTCCGCTTCTCCTGATTCTCTCGCAAATGGTGCCGCAAATGGTGCTCATGAAATGTTTTCTGCCTTGAGGACCCGCGCTCCGAAAATGCGAAAATTCATCCATGTCTACGGTTTCCAGGTTCTGTCTTTCAAACCGGAAAGGGTTACCTTAGCCAAATTTGAACTAAAACAAAACCACCGCTGAGGCCTCGTGGCCTTGGACTGTTGGGCTTGTGGCCAGAGTAACAGAAAGCGTAAGTGGCGATTATGAAGTGGAGGGATTAGCGGTACGGATAAATGGTGACAGGAATCTCAGAATCATGGTGTACAGTGGAACTGTAGAGACTCACTGGTTTTGCTGTTGTAGTGGAGTAGGATGTAGAAGTTACTTGGAAGGGTGAGTTGCTGACGACACGCAAGCCGGAATGTAAATTTTAGGGAAAATTATAGACTTTGTGAGGAGCACAGACTGAAAGTCCACCGTAATGGTTAAATCAAGACGAAAAGTTCAGCCGATTAGAATGAACGCGTCCTGGAGGCGGCTGGGGCCAGGTAAAGAGTTTGTTCTCATTTGGTTATAATGGAACGAGTGGGCGGCAGCCCCCTGGGTCAGTCTTTGACCACAGCTGCCTTGCACTGCGTGGAACTGCTTTGCAGTATTCGTCTACTATTTTGTAATAGTCACTGAGTATCCAGGAAAGTTCCAGAGGACGAGTGAGAATGTTCAGCATTTGAGACGTTTGGTTTGCTGTCCAGCAGCTTGTAACTGCTCAGTTGGTCTTTGGTAATGAACGGCTTTCTACCTTTCACCGATAACCCTCTGAGGACATTCCGAAGACAGCTATCATCGCACCACTAAGTTCTACGTACTTTACGTACATCGTCCAGATTATGAGGAGCGGCGGGGGGTGTTAGGCACCTCGACCATACAATTACTGGGAATAGAACAACTGCTCCCTACCTAGAAGTGTTGGCGGTGGGCTACGCATCGAAAGGAAAAGGGTGGAAATTTAGCAGACCACCTTGCCATTTGGCGGTTAAGGTAGGTGCCGGGATGTCGACCGCCTATGCCACTTACTGATGAAGTCAGACTACACCGCATTTCGTAACAGCTGGGCATACTGCTCGCCTTGGGAGCGTCGGCGCCTTGAACTTGTTTTCCGCAGAAGTCAGACATACCTCGATCGGAGAAACACAGTGGCGAGCATCTTCTTCCGAGTGCTTCCCACCGTTATGAAGACGACTGAGTGAATTGCCATGGGAGCGCCGCAGCTTGATGCATCGTTGTTAGTTGTATATTAAGGTTTCTCGCTATGTAGGTGGACAGCTAACGAAAGGACACGACAATTGCATCCTTTGTGACCTGCCAGGTTTACGATCACGCTTTATAGTGTTGGGTACCTTTCACTGAGGAACTTTTGATGTTCCCGGCCCCAGCAACCAGGCACGGTCGGGTGCACCCCAGCTTGGTATGCATGGCTTGATGTGCAGACGTTATGTGAACAGGTTCATCAGTGGTCCGAGATTCATCGCCGCGGGTTTACTCCTGATTGTCTGCTCCCTTAAACGAGCGTCCGCTTGGTCTGCATCCAAAACATTTTGGTCGGCAGTTAACTGCCCCACGAGGAAGGTACCAACTTGTCTTCGAATACCGACTGCCAGAGCGTGGTGGTGTGTAGGTAGCCATTTATCAGAATCCCACCGCACTGGGTTGGTGTCCCATCTGGAGTACAACCCACCGTCTTTGGGAAAGCGGTGGCATGAAAAGTCCCTCATGAGATTTAAAGGCCAATAAGTGATGCCGGTGTCACTTATTGGAGCAAGAACATCAGTGTGACCATTTAAGGTAAATATTAATAGATCAAAAAGACCCCGAAAATCTCCACAGAAAATGGCTTTGCGAAAAGCTGCTACGCTAGCACTTCTCAACTTTACCGTCGTTTTCCCCCACTACTTTATTTGACAAACAATTTGGTGGTACACCACGTCATCTCCAACTGAGCGTTCATATGATGACCAGCTTGAATGATTCCGGACAAGGACGAACTTTTCGTACTGCAGCCTGTTGTGAGCATCCGGGGGCAGGAAATATTGGCTGGCTAAATTCAAACTAAATGATGGTGCCCGACGTGCCAGCACCTGCGCCCGAAGAACAATCGGTGCCGCAGTCGAGTCCACTTGTTTCGGGAGCCGTCTTAACCGGTTTTCCCGTGTTATTCCGGTTAATTCCATTCCCGATATCCACTCGTCCCAAAAGCCACATGTAGTGGTCAGGATGCCAAATAAAATAGTATCCTGCTAAGCCGCTCAGTGCTGCTCTGCACACTGCATTCTGTCAATGGTACAAAGCGCTTTCTTCGTACATTAACGGATTCACAGATTCACTGATTGATACACAGGATCGAGGCTTTTGCCCAAGTTTCCCGGGTTAGTTTTGTTGTTGTCCTTCAGCGGCTGTCGTTCACCTGAAAGGAACAAGTGAAAAAAGGGTGTAGCACTGCTCTTTAGGTTCTCAGCGCGGGGCAGTATGTTTGGCAGCACGAGGATCCGCATAGGAAAGTGTCTAATAGTGCCTTGAACTGGGTTCTAGAAGGAGCGCGGACAACTGTAGGAGGTAGGTTATTCCACGCAGCTATTGCACGAAACGAGAAATAATTTTGCCCAATAAAAGTGTTCTTTCTGAGCTTGAAAATCTTCTTACCATGTCGCTGCCGAGTGTTTGCAAGCCCAACGGTGAAAAAACTGTTGGCCAAACCTTGTTCAAACAGGGCATAAGTAAGAATAAGGTCTCATCGGTGGCGGCGATACTCGACGGGAATGAGGTCAAGCGCCGCGAGACGCAGTTCGTAGTCCACGGATTTAGGGCTGGCAAACATTTTCGCAGCAGCTGGCTGGACACGCTCAATGAATGTTACGTCCCTCGTGCGCCCTGGCAGATAATTTGGATGCCGTATTCAAGAAGTGGTCTGACGTAGGCCTTATAGAGTATTTGGAAGTCCATGCGAGTAATACAGGTGAAGGTGCGCCGAATCATCCGTAGAACGGCGAATGACTTTTGGGCCGATTTCTCATGGTGCA
>SJOL01009160.1:930206-1003793 GCA_004794785.1 Opisthorchis felineus | reverse complement strand
CAGAACGGGTTGATTTTGTGCAAGAGTTGCCGAATGTCCTCCTCCGTGAAGACCAAGTCAGTTGGAGGCCGTTCGCAGTTGTGCCTTGACAAGATTGGATGTGATGAGGACGCTGGGGCTGAATATAGACCTGCATAGTGTTCTCTGTAGACCTCAGATACCACTTGGGTCACTCGTGGGTTGCCCGTTCCCGTCCCTCAAGGAGAACGCGGTGGGCTTATTTCTGCGGCGGTGTCTCATGTATTTAAACAGCACATTTCTGTTTTTCCGGGTGAGGTCTATAATGGTGGCTTGTTTTCGTATGTCCCATTGGCGGATTTCTGATTTACAGCGGTTTCGCATTTTACGAAATGACAGCTCGTCTTCTGTGTCTCATGTAGTCAACTTTTTGAAAAATAGTTGAGACCTCTTTTCCAGAAGACGCCGAATCCTTTTAGGTAGCTTGCGGTCCATCCGACTGCGTGCTGGTTTTTTTCGGGACGAATATCGCGTCAGCCTCGTGAACTTTCTGGACAATGGTCCTAAATAAGTCTTCCGCTGAAGCTGGTCCCAGTTTAACTTGTTCAAGAAAGATGCGCATTCCTGAGAAGTCTGCACGGCAGAAGTTTCGAATCCACGCTTGAGGTTAGGGATTTCTGGCCCAGTAGCAGATGAAATCAAAGGTCAGCACATAGTGGTCACTTTGTCCCAGTGGAGCGTCAATTGTCACCTGCTCGACTAAGAGTCTTTCGTTGGTGATGACCAAATCCAAGAGGGGTGGTTGTTGGCCTGCGCGGTATCTGGTGGGTGCGACGATATGGTCCAAGCGCTCTGTTGAACGGCTTTGGTCAGCGCCGCTGCAAATAGTCCACTTGATCCGACGCGCTGGAGCTCTATCCAGGAGGCCTTTGGAGCGTTGAAATCACCTACCAGCAAGAGATGAGTGAAGTGGTGCCTGGAGGAGAGTTGCTCGATTATTCTTTATTTGCTTATCTCGACTGTTGAGCACAGTCTTGTCTGCCGCATCACTTTTTTTGGACGCAATAAGTTTGATTTGGTGCATAGTTTCCAGGTATTGAAGCCGCCAGTCTTAGGCTGATGTCCAAGAAGCAGCGGCTCGATCTTCATTCCACGTGCTAACCGTTGGACTTATTGGTGGTTCGATAATTGCTCACCTGCCGTCCGAATTTTTGGTGGCTGAATGCGTGTACGGCATACGGTCACAACACGCTTCTCTTTTCAGGGCGTTGGTGTACGCTGTTTCTTATCGCTTGCCGCAGTTCGTTGAGTCGTCTGGCTAGGCTCATATTAGCTTATACTAGATCTCCCAAGGGCTGTAACTGCTTATGTCGAGTCAAGCAAACTGGCAGTGTAAATTGGCCCGAACGTGCACCCGTTCCTGTGACACGTGTCATTCTCACGCTAATGTGTGCACATGGTAAACGCTCATATTATCCTCCTTGATAAATTTGGCCAAAAACACTCATTGTTAGCCCCCTCACTCAAGCGTGAGTTTTGAGTCGGTGAGCATTTTTATGTCCACCTGTGGATACACATATGAACTCATAGAAACCCTAACAAGCGTTTCAAATCTGTTCTCGGCGGGACCAAAGCCCAACTAAATTTCAGGGCAAATCTATCCCATGCATCTTAGACAAGTTCCACGATTCAGCGAAAGTTTCTCCATTACTGTGCAGTCCTGAACCGAATACTTAGTGAGTAGCTTTCTTTCCCTTGCCGTCGCGGCTCTGATGGATACCAGAAGCCCAAAACTGCAAGAGGCTGGACACCTATTTGACTTGCTTCTGGTTCCCACGTGTATCTAGTTGAACTGTACCAGACATCAAGGCCGACGTGGCACCTTGTCGCTCGTCGCAAGGCCATCGCTATGGCGACCCACCAAGGTCACGTTACAAACGACCCCAAACTCTGATTGGGCAGCCTACTATCGCTTCAAGGTCACTAGGATCGAGGACGTCGCTGACTCGTTTGCTGGTAAAGTCCATTCTACACTTCGCTTACACACTGCTTAAAGGGAATGAATCGTTCGATGTAAGTCTGACAGCAAAAGCGCCCGCCGAAGTTTTATTTTCTTGTGGCCCTACGAGTCTCGCCGCTCCTCCATTGTCAGCAACATTTCTGCTGGAACATTTTCTCATAACCCTCTCGCCTCAACCAAACATCCTCTGCTGTTTAGGATGGAAGCATTCCAGAGGTGAAGTTCTTTGGGTCTAAACCAGAACGTTTGATTTTAGGAAGGCGACGCCTGGTACACCGGTCAACCTCACGGCACTTACTTCCCAGTAATTTCATTATTTCATGTAATCGGTGCTTTAAGTGCTTGCGGGAATTTCACGCGCCCCCGTTATTGCTTGAAAGATGGTTTATCCAGTGACGACACTAGGATTTTACTGAAGGCAAGTGATTTTTTGCGCTAGTTCCCATAGACGTACTCGAATTCTCGCTCTAATCCATAGGCACATGGCGATCAGGAAAATCTGTCTGGATGCCGTTAAATGGGTTGTTGGGTCTCACTCTAGGCACGATATATGTACCGAAAACGAGAATTGCCGAACTAGTCATAGACCGGATCTAACGACATGCGCACATTCAGGCACGATCCTGTGCACTTAAATTTGTCATATTGATCACCAATTAGTACCGTACAGTGCTGTTTTTCAAAGTACGTAAGTCACAACTTGTATAGAACAAAGCAGGCAAAGATGCACGATCCACGCGGTGGTGCGTTTAGAGCGGGAAGATATCCAGAATTAAGAAAGGTTTTTGTTATGTTTACGTCAGCTTCTCATGTGCGTGGAGTCTAGCACCTGTGTCCAAATTGGCGGTGTGACATGTGGCTGATTAATGATAGTTGGAACCAGTTGAAGGAGGTTTGCACGGGTGCGGCTGGAGTTTCGGGAGAAGCCACTCATGTGTGCTATTGCCAGATAATTTGCTAAAATCAACGTCTTGACATTTGATGACATCCCATTATCCTGTCCATTTTCCATGGATTGCCAGCAGTTCGGAAATACAAGCACGTACATTGCGAAAACCATGATGAGCAAAAGAAATAACATGGTCCCCAAATGAGTTGAGAGGCCTACTCACAGGTCTCTTTCGTAAGCCTACAGATGTCTGATGTCAAACAGATCGTCCATCATCTCAAAGGGTATCGGTGGTTCCCTGTTTGGCGTATGAGATTCATGGTACCTATTTTATTAACCGAGTGGGGTTTTTAATTTTGATAGTGAGCTGCAGTGTGTGGCAATTGGGAGGGCCGATGTGCGTGATCACCGTCCTGAGGGATAATGCGTGCAGCTCATTGGGACCCATTGGTGGAATCGGATCCGATTCTATAAGTTTCAGCGCGATGTCAATGGTAACTTCGATGTGCTGCCTAGGGAGATATACGGGTCCGATTATTGATTAGCTGGTCCTCCACCAAACATACTGAGGGCTATTGAGGTGCAAGGTTGGCTTCGGTATCGTCTCCGTGGGGTACGGTGCTCTCCTCATGAAAACACTACCCATTTGCTGGCACCGAGGTCGGATCTTTTCGTTCGGAAGGAATTCGTATTGCCGTTTCGCGCGCTATTCCAGGGCACAACGATATGCAACCTATTTGTCATTCAACTCGTCTAGAAGCGGCCAAGTAGCCAGCAGTCGCGACAGTGTAAATCTTGGTTGTGAATAATGGTGTCCCACGAAGGCGGCTGTCGAGTGGTCGCTTTTACGGGTTGGTTGGTGAATGGTTAATTATGGACATTCGATGGCACCAAAATGGGTATCACTTGTGTGATGGCAAGTCAGGAAGATGCAGTGACATCTTGGATCAGGTTAAACGAGAACCGTTGCTAGGCGAGTGGCGTCAAACAACTTGAGAAATAAATCCCAACGAAAAAGGTTCTGGTCGACACTGGAGCATTAAAGTCACCGACGATGAAAGGCCTCTGCTTTTGTCGTGCGAATCAATTTAAGGAGAACATAATCAACATGTTGTTTCGATTAGGAACATAGATAGCATAGCAGACGTTGCCGAACGATACGCAAGTACAATCTTACATCGAGAGGAAGACAACGAAGTACTTCGTAATACATCAGCTCGTTTTCGGCGAGAACGAGATTTGAGCAGAATCCAGTTGGATGAAGGATGTAGTTGCGGAAGGCGGTAGTTTCGCGCAGGGTACGGAACGCAAACTGAAAACGACCATTCGCTTGTGACACGTCAATAAAAGGGATAGTCCGATTCCTGCATAATGATCACAAATGTACATGGATGCGGTAAAAGGTTCTTATATCCGACATGGAAGTATGGGAAGTTATTCGTTAGTTGATAAGGCACTGTCGTGAAACATGTCGGTACAGATGAGCTGGAGAGCGCACCACAAAGCATTTGGTTCCATGTAAGCGTCAGAAATTTTATGAAGCTGAAGGGGAACTTGAACTAAATTACCACCCCGCTCTTCTTGAGTTCGTGTCATAGCATTGAGGGTTACGTCGTCATCACTGTCACGTCCTGCAATTGGTGTTTTTATTCCACCTAGGGACAGCTTACACTTTATGACTTAATGGTGGAGCTCTGCGGGTTTACTGAGACATCAGGTCATAGTAATGGAAGTTGAGTGAGGGAAATTATGTTTTGGCTTGTTGGGCAATGGAGTGATTCGTTTGGAAGTTATGGGTTGACATTGATTCGATGGCCTCGAGATAGCTCAGTGTTTAAGGCACGAACCCGCTAACCGGAAGGCCCGCGGTTCAAACCCAACTGGAATCTCGACTGCTTCAATCTAGCCTTGGGCAACCTGGTATTATCTCATGTTTCGTGGTTTCATTAGCTGGCATGGCATCCAGGCACCGAAAGGGTGTTACAGCTGAACGATTATTGTCATTATTATGGCCTCTAGATGGCCGATCCATGGGGCTGCAAGTTTTTGTTTTTTACCTCCGCATGATTAGTTCTTGGTTGAGTTGTGGGCACTTGAGATTCCAGGCCTGTTGGTTCTGTTTCAACCGATAGATCTGGGACGTTTCGATTTAGTTTGTTAGCTTCATTGGCGTCTGATGTGGGTGGATTTCTTATGGCGTGCACCGAAGGGTGCCACAACCGAGCGATTACTATCATTGTTTCATCAGTGAGAAATAAAACTTCCAGTATCCTTAGTTCACATCCTTCACGTTCGTTCGACCTGGGTGTCTCGTTACTCTGGCTTTCAGGGTATTTGCAATCTGTCAGCGTCTGCAATTATCTCCATTGCAAGTAGTCGATTGGCTGTCATCTCTTTGTCGCTCTTTTGTACTTCTGGCACTCCGTATACATATATCGAAATTTCATTCATTGCGTTCGAGGGCAATCTTCTTTTGTGTCGACGTCTTCTAACTGTCCAAGGGATATCCGAAAATATTCAGGTTTAAGAGAAAGAAGACGATACGCATATAACGGTGGGATTTCAAGGCTTGTGGAAAAAATCTGATCTCTTTCGGATATGTCCTTTTGCACAAAAATGTTAATCTGAGTTCGGTTCTCTGAAAGATCCGCCTGTGTTGGGTAATTTTCTATCCACGCGCATTTCAGTTTTTCAGCTGCTTGCCTGTTATGGAATCCACTCATAATGGGGGAGGATTTTCCCATTGATCCATAAAATGCAGAAAAAGAATCTCTTGTCAACTTTTATCTCAAGGACAGCGCACGTATATGCAAAACGCTATACAAGCGCGGTCCAGTACAGTGGCAGCGGAAGCGACATTATTCTTGGCTGCTCAGCAGGCGACAGGAGCACGCACTCCAACCTGCTGATTCCACACCATTTGAAACCACTAACCCTACTCCACTAAACGCAATCTTCTCCAATGAGTGGTTGCGACTGGCTCGCAAAGACTATGGAATACCGACAAGCTTTATAGAGGAGGGAATAAATCCGTGGGCTGAAGCCCAGGAAACAAGGCGAAATAGTCCTCCAGTACTTTCAACAGCCGATGGTACTAGTCGTTCCTCCTCTTTGGAGCAGACTGAGTGAGTCAGGATGTCAGCGGCGATCCTCATGCAAAAAGCACAAGCTTGTAGAGATTAGGTAATGCACCGCTGTGTGGTCCGTGCTTCTGTAATAACATCCAGCTACAGTCGATAAGTGAAGAGAGTCGCGTTATGTGTACAAGCGTGTTCGCGTGCACCGGTACACGCGAAAAACTCGGGAATGGGCGGTACATTTGAGTGACCAAAACTCACAACGATTTGGGGCAACTTGTTCTCCGGGTGAAGAGCGGTAGCTAAGGTGTTTGATGTAATGCACAAAGTGGGTAGCGCAATCTGTCGTGCAAATGTGTACGCCTTGGTGTGCGGAGTTCAAACATTACAGTGCATTCTTCAGCATCAGCTCGCCAAGTGATGTGTTATTATCGATTAACTAGACAAAAGACCCGGTATTCCAAGCCATTTTATTCATCATCATCACCTACTGCTGGTAGGGTCCACATTGCCAAGAAGTTCCAGTGAGATTCCTCTACACTGATCATCCTTCCAGAGTAGCCGCTTTTGGTCAGCCTCCTAAAGTTCCGATTGACATTTACAGAATCAGTTGTCGAATTTATGGTAGCAAGTTCACGGCTGATCTGTTTCTACTTGACTGTTTACACATATCTCTGGGTTACAACACCATCTCTTGTATCAGCATCGTCATGAATACCTATGTCACTTGTCACAGTGGTGCCTCACTGCCGCACAACTGCATGGTGTATTTGTGAGAGTTGTACGGTAGAAAGGAGAAATAATTGGACAGAGAAGTGGTCCGCTGCTAGCTCACCAGACTGATTCCGTGTTGCACACACCCCCAAACGCTCACTCAAGCAATCTGGACAGAAATTGATGGAACGACCACCGCTGACCTAGTTTTGATGCCATATTTTGCAACATATGCAGTCAAGCGCACAGTGGGTCACTAAGACCCTGTCCTGGAAAACATACTGCATCACACCAAACTTTTCGTTAACTTCAAACCTTTCTTGAATTGTCCGTCTTAGTCCGCAGCACCCATCCCCTGAGATGATGATGCAATCGCTGTAATACAAGACCAAACCACGACTTCTTATGGTGCCGGGTACTCTTGGTGACTAAATTACATACTGCACATCCAACTACATGTATTCCAACAACCTACTCACTAATTTTCTGAGGCCATCCAACACCAGTAACAGCTCCCGGAAATAGATAATCAAAGATGAAGATGCCGCAGATCATCTGGCCTCAGAGGCACTGTCTAGGTTTTGGTTACCTGGTAGTATCCCAGCCCTCATGCGTCCTTCGGGCTGTGTGGCAGCTATGTATCGAAAAGGTGCCGTAGCACAATGTCTTGCAACCATACAGCGAGACAACCTGTACCATAGCCTGGTACACCAACTCATGAGATCCAGTGAGAGGCTTCTGTGACGCCATATGTGACGAAAACTGTCAAATGGGCTGTGCACTGACTTCATCAGGCAGAGTTAGTGCCACTCCTGATGGTTCTCTTTGAATTACGAGATTCTTTGTTTAGAGGACGCCTTCTGAAAAAGAACTTTACAAAACGCATACCGAAGGACGACATGATGGTGGGAAGTTGTCCCAGTAGCGCTTGCATTTGTTACACATTTCCAGAGAGTAGAATGTCATCGGCACACGTCATCCTCCTCATCATCATCAAAGACAGCAACATCAGTGTTGACACTGGTGCTTCACTGCCGTACAACCATAAGGTTCGTCTAATTATATTTAAAGCCCTAGAGTGAAAAGAAGAGAAAAAGAGTGGGTGAGGGATGGGACCTAGTGCTGGCCTATGTCAAGCATCATGAGGTGCCTACGCCTCGAAGCGCTCAATCAGGCAATCTGGAAAGAAACTGACAGCACGAACGCCATTGACATCGATTAACCGTCATTTCTTGCAACGGCACACGTCAGACTGCTAAGGTTCTCGCGAGCAACAATTTGAACACTGGGGTTATCCAACACATCATTTCATCGACTGAGACAGTTAGATAGTGTGAATAAGCAACGAGCTACGCAGTCATAATGTGCTTGAAGTTATCAGCTGGAATGTCATACTTTTAAACAGTCACTGCGCAGTGTTAATTTATTGGTGAAGCTTGTCGTGGTGGTCGGGCTTCTGTGCTGAAGTGATATTGCTGGTTATACTGGCTGGAACTCAGTTCCCCAAGGTTTAGCCATGCTGGGAAGGTTAAACGGGAGGAGCTCGACGAACAACAGCGAGTCCCTGTGCTGCGAGGAATCGTATTACGAGGCGGTCTGGAGGTAAAATCGTACTGTCCTCTGTTATAGGAGTGTGAAGGCAGTAAGGCGTTTCCCCCAGGCGACCAGTGTATCCATATTTATGGAAGCAGCGATGCTGCCTTCCCCCGAGTTAGGACTGGTTAGAAAAGTTCGTCCCTGAAAACCGCGCACTCCGATCGCCCAACGGTTGACTGTTACCGCCGGCGCATTATTCAATACGGTCGAAACGCTTTTAAAACCAGAGTCCGATGCTGTTCAAAAGGCACCTGCTGTGTGCAGCTCCACTAGAAGTGAGACAGTAATGCCTTACTCCCTGTGTCCTCGGACCAGGCCGGCCCCCTGCAGCCAAGCGGGTCAGACTATTGAGTCATTGGCTCCGGGAAAGATCCCCCAAGAAAGCCATAAGAACCGTTGCCTCGTGGTTCGGACTCTTGAGTCAGAGACTAGGGGCGCGTTCTCCGAACAAAACCCGACATCCTTCTACTGCCTTGTGAATCAGACTTTAGAGTCAAAGGTTGGGTACCTCAACCAAATCCCCTTCGCCGTGGGCAACCGGGAAGTGTCATTCACCTATGCAGCTCTTCGCTCACCTCCCTTCCGCTACACCCCCTCCCCACCCATCGAACGATGCAGTGCGATCAACCCATCTGCCAGTCCCCTAGCCAGTGTTCCGTGTCTAAACCGTCGCCCAGAAAAATAAACCGAGATAATCACTTACTAACAGCAGCTGGCGAATGTGATGGTGCACACAGATCCCTCAAACATCGACTAATGAGGAGCTTGAAAGATGACAGAGAACGTTAGTGGATTTCGAAGGCCCAGAAAGTGGAGAAAGCTTTAGCTGTAAGCCCTGTTTCAGCTGATTCGATCAACCGATCAAGAGAAGACAAGCGCCAGTGAAATGGTATGCGAAGAAGATGGGATGGTAATTCATTCACAAAATCTTTGTCTTGAGCAACGGGCTGAACACTTCAAACAGCAGTTCTGCGGGTCTCCTTCAACACAGCCGCTGGAAGAACCCAGCGGGCCCGAATGGAACACTGACATCAACACGCCATCAGCAACCGAAATATAGCGGCAGATTTCAATGCTGAAGCGCGACAAGGCACCTGGCACGGATGGTCTGCACCCCACACTCTTCAAATAAGGTGGTGGGGTCCTGATGAAGAGTCTGACAACCATACTGCAGAAGATTTGGAACGAAAACAATACCAGCCGAATGGAGCTCCTCGACCCTCATCCCAGTCTTCAAACAGGGCCCAAGAACGTCATGTAAAAACCATCGTGGTATCAGCCTGGTATCCGTCTAAGGTGAACTCTTGTGGACGCGTACGAGTATACGGTAAGCCTTCGCCTGAGTTCACCACGTCCAGTGATGTAAGACAAGACTGCCATCTCTCACCTTTCCTCTTCAACTTTGTTATTGATGGGCTGCTTGAAATTTCTCTGCTTGTCTCTGAAACCTCTGGACATTTTCTCACAGCCATTGAATATGCGGAAGATAGTGCTCTGCTTAGTTCATATTGCTCAAAAATGCAAACCATTTTAAATAACCTAAATAACTCTGCCGCAAAGCGTAAAGTGCTGCTACAAGGCTGGGTGGGACCGAACCCAAACCTCATGCCTGCAGACGAGCCAATCGACGTGTTAGAAGAATTCGTTTACCTGGATAGTTGTATTAGTTCTGGTGGACTCGCTGGAGATGAGACTACTTCTCGGATCGGGAAAGCCAGAGCAACTTTCGCCAACGTCCGACATCTACAGCGCCCACGTGACGTCAGTTTGCTGCCTTGCGATCCATACTGCTCCATGAATCAGAGACGTGGTCGCTACGCGCAGAGGACATACGAAAGATGTCAGTGTTTGACCATCGGTGTCTCCGAAGCATTGGTCAGGTCTAGTGGGAACATTGGATTAGCCATGCTGAGGTACGCCAGATGGTCTTAGGAAGAAGGAACTCTCCCACGATAAATGACTTAGTCACGCTTCACAAGGTTACGTAGGTTAGGACATGTTCTCCGCATGCCAGAATACCGTCTGCCTCGCAGAGCTCTTCTCGCACGGCCCTGTACTTAGTGAAAGCGACAAAGAGGTGGGCAGTGTATGACCTAGCAACGAAGCACGAAAACACTAACCAGTAAACTCAGTCGGGTCTGCAACTGCCGCTTCCCTGGATGGGGACCCCGGGACTCAACGCACCAATGGTTAATGACACTGGTAGAAATGGCCCAATCGTGCGGTCAGTGGCGCTCATGCATCAAAGCTATCGCCTTCACTGCGTACCTACCCAGTTCCCGAAACAACTGAACATGCCACCCTCTCCAAGGCTTGGCTGTATGTCTCATACTCTCCCACTTCCCAGTGATCGAAACTGTAGCAGGTGGAACCAATGTGCCTATGTTACACGGTTTATAGCTGATAAATTGCTCTGATATGATTGACTTCAAGTTATTGAAGTCGGGAGTTACATTCATCTCTCCATGAGGCTGTCTGGATTGAAAACCACCCTCCTTGGACCATGGAGGGTGGCGGGCGAGATGGCTCAAGTGGTTAGAGCGCGAATCTACTGACCGGAAGGTCCGTGGTTCGAGCCCGACCTCTGCCTCTCGACTTCCCCTGTCTAGGCTTGGGCAACCTGGCAGTGTCCCAGCCCTCCTGCTTCCTTCGGGTGGCATGGCAGCTAGGCACCGAAAGGGTACTACAGTTGAGCGATTCTTTTTCCTTGGACCATTTCAAAAACCCATAGCAAGTGTAAATGTGATCTTCCAAATAAAAGCCACTTTATGATAACTTTCGGATTCCCTTAGTAGAAAAAGCGTGGAACTTACCCGCGGTCACTCTACTGACAGTGAATCCTTTCGGAACTATCATTTCCTTATCTTCATATCACTATTCGAGGTTAGAACTGGGTTTATCTCGACCTTGGGTTATTCTGGTCACCATGTCACTATTAGCCACACACCAAACAACTTGTCGTGTCAATCGCGTCTTCTAGACACTATTCTAATATTCTGCTAACTTCAAAGGCTCATTGTTTCACATGCTCCCCCCTCAGCAGACAGCAGATCGCCACTCCCACGGGCCTTCTCTTATAAACCAAGGGGACTCATCAGATTTGGATATGGATTCGTCAGTTGTGGGTTCAGACAATCTCGTTGCCAGCCGACTCACCTCGATTTCACACGAACGCCTGCTCAATCGACTCGATAGACCCCAATCTTCCGCATTCTTCCCACGCCAAGAAGGGCACATTTTCACCGCAGCATCTGGACTCCATCGCCATGCCGCTTCAAGGATAGACGAGGAACAGGAAGCCGTTTCCAGCACGAGTGGTGAGTCTTTTGGGTTCGGTGGGGACCATAAGTGTGCCTTCCTCTGCACCGGCCACTCTTATATATCACTAGGAGACCGGTCTCGTCAGCTTCTGCTGTGAGCCACCCCTTTTCTGGTCCAGCTGAACTGGCGTTGTCTCTACTATACCAGGTATATCATTCCTCCTTCGAAATCAACGACTTAAAGTGAATGACGTATTCAACCAATCGGAAAACCTTTGCAACCGATCGGAAAGTCATTGTTTCAGAAAAGTTTGGAAATTTGTAGTGGTCAGTGTTACATATTAAAATACGTTTTTATCCATGGCAGGCGTCGATTTACAACACCATCGGCAGCTTTCCTTCCTCTTGAGCCTCTTTTTCGACCAGTCCCTTTGCGGTATTTGCGGAGGGGATTTGATTATGAAGCCAGGGCGATTTCCATGAAACTCAAGATGAGTTTAAAAACGATGTATTATCATCGATTAGCCTTCCAAAGTGACTAGTGCGGTGCTTGCCCTCCAGTCGGCACGTAGGAGGGTTTGTTCACATTTAAGAAGTCGATCCTCCCAGACATGACAGTGTTACTGGTGAGTAAAAGAAAGGTAACCAGCCACAACTAATCTTAGTCACCAACTTTGTCAATAATCCCCGTTAGAACACGATGGCTTAAGTGCTGCAAGTTTACTTTAGCGTGTAATGTCCAGAACAAACAAGCACAGTCGTAAGATACCAAAATGTCCCCCCCCCTCCGTGGGAGTACCCCTTGTTTTTGTGGAGTAATCCCGTATGCATTGTTTTCCACGCATTCAGTTGGTTGACGAAAATTCACTTGCATGCGTTTGTGTTCAATAGATTTAACCAAACTGCAGTAGCGGAGACTCGTCAATTTATTGGTTTCATAATACCGTATGATCACAATCATCATGATCATTACAAACGCGTGATTATCCGGCTGTGCTAGAAGAGTGTCGGAAGATGACTGAAGATGTAGCAAAGTAATTAGCTGGATTACGATAAACATTGGGTTATCGTACGTTTCTCGATCCCAAACTGCTGCCATAGTAAGTAATTGGTTAAAGGAGATTGGTCCAGAAACCCACCCTAATTAGAAGGCTGGCGTACTAGGCTGCTGGACTTTGATTGGTTGAGCGAGGAAAAATCAAGGTCATGTTTATTTGACAATCGTCTAACTGATTGTTGCCCAGTGCCGCTGTTATGAGTTTGTTTTGGAACTAACAACATTAGAACGGCTAATAAAAATGAATTCTGGTGATTGGCAGTGATTAGGTGAGCTGCCATTGCACTGGTTACGTTACAAAGTGGCAGATGTTCGACTGTCCTCTGGGTTTGGTTCAGCTGTGCGGCTGCCATAAGTTCCCAAAGGCGCACGAATAAATGAAGTGAATCACATGAACTAGACAAGAACTAGTACTCCTTCCATCACTTGTGTCGTGTGGGCACCCACTGTGGCGTGAATTTCTCGATTTAAACGCCATCGTCGGATTCTTTTTTCTCGGTTTTAGAAATAGAAGATATGTGTATCGATAATTCCAGTGAGGACAGTCTTAACGGTGCACCGCATTTAAATGGGACTTCTGGTATGGTGCAATATCCAAATGCTGTCGGCTTGGCGCCCCCTCCTAAGGTGACTTCGAACAATTCCCACTGTCGATTACGTACTGCACTACTCACGTCATCCACGCGGCTAACCACTCAACCTGTCATGGATCGTGCTAGCGCAGAAAGCGCCGTCCAGATTGACCAGACTAGCTCAGTTCCTGCACATCGTCCGTCACTGATCGCACCCATTATCATCTCAGAGGATCAATCTTCCGCACTTGTGACGACAACCGCGGTGGGATTGTCCGTACATCAGTCACTGTGTCACACGAGTGAAGCTTATATGCGCTCCTCCACATTTGAAGAAGAAGAGGTTCAAACTCGTCCACCTTCTGCTATTGCTTCGGTGCGCGCACCTGTCGTGACATCGGAGGTTAACTCGTTGACCCTTGCACGACCACCATCCGCTTCATCCTATGTTCTTCGCCGAATGTCTACTGACTCAAGCATCAACTGCCGATCCCTTTCGTCGCAGACCAAATCCATTAGCCAACCACAATCCCCCGAGTTCCATCCTCGACGTGCCTCACTCCCGGTCAGTCCCTGTCGACTCCCGATGAAGAAACGCAAACTGAACTGGAGTCAGTTGGACAGTGATGCGCTCCTGTGTAGTCCCGCCACTCCCAGTGACCTCAACCAGTGCACGTCATCATCTTGTTCGTCGTTTGATTTTTCCTTTTTAAACGTTCCCAAATCCCCGTCTGCTGCTGTCACTGTCAGCAACATTTCGGACGTCATCTCGTCTCTTGCCCCTTCGGTGCGATCCTCACAACCGTCGTCTTACCTTTCTTTGCCAAGTCACAGTCCTCTCATCATCAATTGCTCTCCAGATTATCCACCAGCCAGCCTATCTCGAACGAACGGCAGAAACAATCCAATCATCGCAACTCCCAGCATGTCTTCAACAAGTTCTTTTGAAGACCGGAGACCTCGTAGCATCCCAGCTCCACTCAATTCTACCCAAATAACATCAGGAGGTCTAACATCTAAAAAACTGGAAAAAAATGATGTTTTCAACTCCGCGGGTAACATCCCGCAAGGTAGTGGCACACTGCACAACCTCTTTGGTAAGTTGTATTTGGCGTTCTGTGTATCGGTATTTTTGTCGCTAATATTCGTTGAAAAATCGTTGTGTGGTTCAAAAATGTTTGTTGCCAACCGACGCCTGTGTTGCCAGTATGAGAGTAAAGTATGCAGCGTTATGAAGTGATCAGTGCTATCGTGTCGGTGAGTAAGTTGGCACTTCGAGTGGAAGATAGACCAAGGATTTTTGTTAATGACTTTTTCCATCCCCGGATCTGTTGTTTACCTAGTATCGGTAAAGGTGAATGGGACATGTCAAGCGAGTCTCTGAAGAAGTGATCCGAATGAACTGGATACTCTACTCACATATCCCAGGTTCGTCCACTTGAGCTACATACCTTGCATGTCTTACCAATGTCCTCCCTGCAGAGGTCCCTTCACCTAGTCATGTGGGGTCAAAGAAATGACCCACAAGTGGTTAGTCGGAGAAGGCTGATAGTTTTAGCCACCACAGCTATGCCCTTGAGTGCTCTGTTCTAGAAAAACTTCATATTTCCCACTCTAATGTCTTTTTACCGTGTTTCCGGATGGAATCTATTGGTCTCATGTCCCCTTAGTCGTTGCCGAATAAAGTGGTAGCTGTTAGGACTGCTCTGTTGGTACGGGCTTTGCAGTGATCGAGGAGGTGTGAAGAAACAACTCCAAACTTTTACACAGGAACTGAGATGTATTGGGATGCGTCTCCGAATGTGTGTGGATGTGTTAATCCAAGTGATTTTGTCGCTACTCCTACTCAGTGATGACTTTTATCATTCAAAGAGGGTGGCCGTAATCGAATAGATGGGTATAGTCAGAGGAGATCGATATGCGTGCTTGCTATTTATTGAGTTGTTAGATACCAGTAATTCCATCTAATCCTTACGATATTTCGTGTTCACGAGAACAGTCGAAATGGATGCCATTGTGCTATCTCGCGTCTCCTTACTAATGAACAGCGGTGGAGCCACCCGACCACGCAGCCGTCAGCAGCTTATTCTGAGGCTCCGTTTTTTTGGCCGATTTTTTCGGACCAGCCACGTTCATTTAGATCGCACTCTTGATAAATTTTCCGCTCAACATAAGGAACAAACTCCTCGTTTGCCCGTCGATGAACTTTCTGACCTGCAAGTTAAACAATCTTATCAAATGAGCCTACCAAGTAAACGATCACTGTCGCTCCTCGATGCGAGACGCTGTATCCCTTTCGGCGTTTTGCATAATTTGGTCAGAACGTGTGTTGGACGTCACCTCAAATGTAGCTTAAAGCGTGCGGATAAAAAAACTTCGTGGAATCAGAAGCTTGGGAAGTAGAATGGTTGGGGTGTTTGGAAACCGTTTCGCTTTGCTCGCAAAATGAGAACAAAATACCACTTGTTAGTGAGTTCCTCGAAGAAGATAGTGGAAACTTAATGCACAACAACGACAAGTGTCGTGAACCTTAGGCTGAACATTTTCAGAAACGGCTTGTTTGACCATCTGTCTACCGTGTCGAAGTAAGACGCCATCAGCAGGAATGAACCATCATCTTTTGCGAACCTAACTTGGGACAGCGACAGGTGAGCTTCAGCCAAGCAGTTTGACGATGCCTTTAACTTTGCTGGACTCAAATGGGCGATCACTTGGATTCAGTTTATCCTCCTAAACGGGATGTAGGGTATTGAAACATGATTGCCATGTCTTATAAACAGTTATCCTTGTAGGCAACTTCCCCTGGAACACTCCGCAATCCGTGTTTTTCCCTGTAGTTTTCTTCGTCAGTTTCCACCTTTTTTGAACGTCTACTCTGCGGAGAAAACATGGGTCCCCGATCTTCACTACACACTACTTTACAGTCTAATAGGGTATGGCACATCTTCGAGGTATGCTGTACACTTCGATTTTCCATGTACTATGCTGTATTTCTCATACCTCATAGAGCTCAGTGCTGTGCAGGGTTATCAGTTCCATGTCAGCTGATCCTATTCGCACCAGAAATGTTCACCTTGTGTGGCCATACAACTATCCTGCACTTTTGCACATTCTTCCTGAATCTCTTCATTTTCTTCATTTTCAAACACCAAATGTCTAAATTAACCATACGGTGATTGTTTCACACATTCAAAAGGACAATCCGTACCTAGGTACAGTGATAACGTAATTGAGTACGGTTCTCGGTCTGACCAGCTGGCAACCTAAAACAGTCTGCCAGCGTTCAGTTGAAGAATATCACAAACGGGGTATTCAGTTGAGTCTCTCGTGAAAACCAAACGGATATGCAAATGAGTATATTTGTTGAGGTCTGTCCAATTTGGATTCGAGTATAACATATGGTTGACAGAACTTGGGGGACTACGCCTAGTTGATGATCCTCCAGAATAGCGAAACCGGTCGTGGACTGTTGAAATGTTTTCAGCAACCTTGTGAGTATTTTCTTTCATGAAAATCTGCAGGCTTTTTTATTTAACTGGTCACCTCTCACGGAGGAACTCATAATGACGACGCTGAAGGGCTTGCAATTCAAACAAATTTTATTGGAAAGCGATGTGGTTGGGTCACATCGGTGAGTGAATTTTTCGACCAACTGTTCTTTATGACGTTTTGGAGGAACGTACAGCAAAAGACCAGGTTACTGATGTGCGCCATGTTGCAGACGTTGCACATTCAACGTCCTTGTCAACATTCGCCTGCGTGATTTTGTGGAACTCTGGTCATAATCGTCTGGAATTTCTTGTCTACGCATTCCGTCAATTCCGTTGTCCAGATTTTCCCAGTTCGGACTCAGGTGGCAGTGACTCGCCCTTGGTGGTTTCGTGCTTTGCTTGCGCATAGATACGAAGGTGTTTTTGTTTGTGTACCGATTAGGCAGCTTACTGTCCTTTGAGAACTGGCAGCAGTTTGGGGGGTGGGTGAATTTGTGACTTATAGGGAAGGGGAGCTTGCGGTGAGATGAAATGTTCGCTTGCCTGAAAAAAAACGAAACTTTCTGGATTCAAGTAGAACATAAGGTTGACGGAAACTCGGGGACTGCACCTACCTGATGTGCCAGAAGTGTGAGAGCGAAATCGGTCGCGATGTCTTGAATATCGTACCGACTGAAAAATTAGGCGGCCTGATGCAACACATTCAGTTGAAGAGAAAACCATAAACGAGGGATCCAAACGGGTTTCACGTGAGTCTCACGTGAAAACCGGATTCGTAAGCCCAAACCTCGTAAAGGGACTGGGAATCTTTTAGGGGATGTAGATCGGAAGTGTTTTGACAGCCAGACGACTGTCTGTTTCAATCACATTCCCCCGGCACACGGTTCAACATACCGTTTTTTAGACGAACTGCTTCACAAACCAACGCACTTGCATTGACGCGCCTCATCGGACACAGTAGCGGACGGTCCCTGCGAGTCTGTTGTACGGAACAAGTATCAGTTAGCATCCCAGATTTGGATTAGGATAGTTGTTAATTGTTTATGTTCGTTATCTTCCGAGTTATATGTCAAATCTCCGTTTAAGAGATTAGGAGGGGGAGGTCATTAACAGTCTATCCGACTCCCTACACACCATTGGTGTGTTGCTCTTCGGTTGAGCTTTGCTGTTGACTTTTTTTGTGGTTACTGTGGTCCCTTTATTCCATGTATTGCACCGGTGTCACAACCGGTCGTTAACATATGTAATTCGGATGTAGTCGGCTTGACACCGAATGTTTGCTCCTGTCGATTGTGATGGACGGTCGGCACACTTTTACAATGCTCGTGCCTTACAAACTACCTCCAAATAAGCCATACCCCTAGAAAGGAAGGGCTGTCACTCCGTTTTCTCTCATAAGCAGCATTAACTGAGCGAGTCTCACTTTTGACCTTTTTCCACATATGAAAAAAATGGCCCGATCCAATTTCCAGACCTTGCTGCACCAACACTAGACGGTGACTCAAATGGATGCTACAGGCCTTATTCTTCACTTCACGGACGTAATGTGAGTGCAGTTCGGGACTGATTTTACAGACTACGGAAAAGCCAAAACAAAAGCATGAATTTCAAGAGAGGACAATTTTTTGTTAGTTGAAGTTTGTTGGAAATTTATGTTGCCGCTCTCATCCAGAGGACACTGTCAACTTCGGACAAACCAATCTTTGTTTCTGCTGGATTGTAACAGTTATCTTTCAGTAACGTGTGTTTGAAAGTGAAAAGAGCCAGAGGACTCTTGCTGTGACAGTATTTTGCACCAGAATTAGAGAGAAAAACTAACACAACTGGCCATAGAGTGAAATAAAGTGAAAACTCGACATCTCAAAAACCAGACGATTTGGTGAGTCACTTACGAGGCAAACTAAAGTGTTTAGATGAAAAAGTGCCCCTTGGTCATACTAGAACAACAACTTCGCAACCAGCCACTCACACTGTATTTTTCGTTGGATAACTTCTGTGTATATTGAACGCAAATAAGGGTGATATTCTCGCAAAAGCTTCTAGGTTAAAGCCGCTTGACACTGGTTTCATCCATACAGTTGAAATGAGCTAGTGGAAGAGTCCGCCCAAGTATCACCTGAATGACTACGATAATGCAAATGCAATCGTAAAAACCCCATTTCAACAGGTTTTAATTCGTCCTCCTGCTAGTCCCTCCGGTGCCGTTTTAAACATTGCGCTGAAAGGATGAGCCTCTCACATACAGTGTATGGTTTTTAGTTACCACCAATAAGCGACGCCTCTAAAATAACGACGATAATAGTCGCCCAACTATAACACCTTTTCATCGCCTAGTTATCATGCCATCCGAAGGAAGTACGGGGACTGAGATACTGTTAGGTTGTCCAAACCTAGATAGGAGCAGTCGAGACGTCGGATCGGTAATTTCGCGCCCTAACCACTGATCTACCTCGAGCCCGAGCCTTTAATATAGAAACGTTTCTACTGATCTATTAGGGTTTTCTCCATATGGGAGGAAGGAACTTTGTAATACGACTGATATAATGGATTTCAAGAGTAGTTGAGCTATGAAGGCGTATCATAACGACTGAGCCGAGGCACGATTGATGAGACTCGACAACTGGGCTTGAACTTGGGTCAGATTGATGTTACTATCCTCTATCTGCAAGTTATTTCCGTGTAAGTTGACCTCATATCGACCGATGATCAAACGTTTCCAACACAACTATCCACCTCAACGAACACATTGACGGGTAGGGGTTGCGGCTGATTTGCTTCCTGGAATAAGTAGGGCGATCTTTACGTAAATTCCGGGAAGCAAATCACCAGAAAAGTGCTTTCCCCTCCGTAGATAGATTATACTCATCATTGCCAGTCCATCGTATCGAAAAATCTCTGCAACACTGATGTTGAACATGGGCTACCCGATGTCCCTCACTTAACAGCAATTCACTACTCCTGCTTTCTTCTGTCGGTGAAACTCCACCACTCATATGTTCTGGCCGCGTACTGCTTGTTAGCAAAGGTCACCCTTAACTGCACATACCGTTGCACCTTGTAAGCTGTTCGCCCCCCCACACACACACACACTTTTAGTGTTTTCGTTTTCTAGCCCGTTAGTCACACTGTACATGCGTCAAGGGCATTCTTGAGCGTGCATTGTGGCCAGATTACGTGTGCACGTGCCGAAATTGCACCAATCACGTCGTCTCAGATCACGGCAGCGCCGGTTTGCTTAACACCGGCACGCGCGAACGAACCGTACATCTATTCGTGCGCCAAACCATGTCACGCGCCCTACAGCTGTTATGTGCGTCGCTTGTGTAACCGGCCCATATCTCGATTCACGTGACAGTTTATCGATTTTCCTTCTCGATATAGTGTTATGTCAATCGCCTTTTACCGTACCGTATCGTCAATAAAAAGTGTTTTCCTCAATTTGAGAAACAAATGCTGACCATGTGGATACCATTTACGACAAATACGTATGGTTAGGACGTTTTTTACTGTGGGAACTGATTGCGATAAAGCCAGTAGGACAGCTTCGGCCTCTCATGTCGCGAACATCCCTTCATCGGCAGCATCGCTACTGTACAATGAGAAGAACTCGCTTCAGTAGAGGAGAGGAGATAGCAGAGACCCACTGTAAAAAATACCTTATATCTCCGATGACGACTGTCAAGAACAGCGTATCTACACTTTCGAACAGCACTGAAATCTGCTTCAACTAAGAAAACATTCGAGCAAGTTTTATCCAGCATCTTCGCGAATCCAACACGCCCGGTATACAAAAACCAACAACTGTAGCCGGACCCTTCGGCTGCGATGTGACGATATTTTTGCCACTGAGATTAGTCGTGTATTTCCAACCTCGTGCAAGTAAACTTCAGACAGCCACGTTCACCTAGCATTGCCTTTTAACGGTTGGTCCACTTACGAACCTTTCGCCAACACGGGTTTGTAGTGCGGAACACCATTTCGCTTAGTAGTCTGGTTTTAATTAGGTCTACCTCATAGGTTTTGGTGGTTGCTGTAGTGATGCTGATTCTGCCAGGAATAATAAAAAACAAGGCTTTCAGCTGTGAGATCTTCTCAGCACTTAGTTGCTATGCTGCCCGAGAGAACCCTGGGGACTGCGGTGCTACCAGTTTGCTGGTAATGTGAAGAGATTTGGGAATTTTCAGTTGAGATTTCGTACTGTGGGTGGAGCCAATCTATGCTGAAAAGCCTAGAAGCACTGTACAGCTCTTTCATCCTTATTGGGAATCACCCGCAGTGCCAATCTCACGAAACTGCAAGGAGCTTCGAACCCGCGACCTACCGGCTGGTAGTTGAACAATGAAGCGTCCGGTCACGACCGGCTGATCAGCAGCGTGATTAACTCACATCTGGACAAGATATAGCGCTACTCATCCTTCAATCACGGGATCCATATCACGTAGTCACGTGTTGACTGGCTCCTCGAGTGATGACTTCTCAGATAGAAAGTTCACTCTTCGTGTGAACGTTCCTTTTCTCTGAGCTACTTACAGTTTGTTGGTAGGTTGCTGAAACTGTTTCATGAGCAGTCGCAGAGCCAGGAGCGAACACTGACCACGGATCATCCGATTAGTAGCTCGTCGCCTAGCTTACGTGAACTCATTATGATCGATTGCCGAGTACTCGCTTACGCACCATCCTGCTGCCGAATTGCTACGGCATCGGTGACCAAAAGTTTCAAACCAGTAAGCACAATGAGTTGGTTGACTAAAGACTTCCTTATTTTGTCTGCATGAGGCAAAGTAACCTCTGTACAGCGATCGGTTACTCTAGTAGAGGTGAATGCTTTGTAGGTTTTGTTGCCCGAATAGTCCTCCTCCCGAACAAAGACCGCTCGTGTGAAACGGTCCAGCTACACCAAGTTGGGATGTGGTCTCTGCGATGGACCATCTACTTTTACCGACCATAGTGACAGCTATTTCTACATGCCGATTTTCTTACTACATTACAACGGAACACTGACGCTAGCGAAGTGAATTTGTGGACCTCAATTTTAAGACCCCATGAACAAGATCACTGTGATTGTACGCAAAAATTATTGTCAGAGTGATAGATGGGGCTGTTGTATTTGGAAAAAGACGCTACGTCAAGAACAACCACAAACTCGCTTTTGAGCACAGCCTTGCGTGTGATCTCATTGCAAATACTACTACATTCACTAAGATATCACCTCGTTCAACATACTTTTCCATACGTGTCTCCACCATAAGTATAATTTATCAGGCTGTAGTGGCTTACACGCAGCCAAGTGTGTCTGGTCGCCAGTTGCATGAGATATAAGCCAAATCATTTCAAGAAGTGCCTTGTGCACCCACAAAGTTTCGAATTCTCCTGATCATGCGCGACTGAGTGTATAGAAAACTGAACTGAATGATCAAACCTAATCTGCTACATGACTTCACTTCTAAGGACAAGTAGGCAAGCTTCCAAACGCTTTGTTAGCCAGTGGTGCTAGTAGCGCGTGATAGATCCACAGCAACTTTTCAAATTTTTAATGCCCATGTTTCCTCCTGACTTTCTGCTAAAAGTATAGAGGCTGTCTGAGAATGTGTTTCGCAATCCTCGGGACAGGCTTTTATGACAATTTAGCAACCTCAGACTATATTTCAGCCTGGGTACTTGAATTACTCGGCTTCTTTAGACTTTCTTAGTTATTTAGTCTTTAAATATAGCGCAGTTAGCTCCGCGTAAATACACTGTCATTGCTGGTGTCCTCTTAGGGTCGACTCAGTCCTCTGATTTCGCGTCTCGTGTCCAAAATCAATCAGTCTAGGAGGTGGTCCATTCTTTCTAAGAGCGGTTGTCCTCCTTCTAAATAGCTCACCTTTCAGTGGCTCCTTGAAACGTATTTCAGGAGAATTGTCTCCCTACCAAGAGACCACTCGAAGGAACCAACGATGAGTGGTGCTTAGCAAGAGAGAATTATATTGTAAACTACCTCCCAGAGGAGAGCAATTTAGATCGGTTCTTGTGGTAGTCTTCATAGGAGCCTTACATTCTGGACCTTACTGGAAGGAGGATTGCTTTCGGAGAAGACGAAGAAATAGGGGACAATCTGTCAAGTGTCAATTTCAAGGTAAAACTAACGGGCCCCACCGAAATCGTCTTAGTTGTGGGTGGTCTCCCGTAGGGTGAGCTTATGGGGGGTCTACTGTATTCCTGTATAACAGTCACGTTCACCTAAATTCGGGGGATAAACACTTCAGCTGGTCATTGTGGAGTTGACGTGGGGACCAATTAGTCCTAGAAGTTGCCACTGCCACTGTGTGAACTCATTATGCGGAACAGTCATTATACGGGCGGTCGTTGTAGCACACAACCCAACTGTAAATAGAAACCAATTCTTGCATCCAGGATAGTGTAAGGAGTAATAGTGCAAATTCTTTCAATGGAACACCAACTCCGACTAAAAAGTCAACGCAGTCCAGCTGCTTTGTCAACGTATGCCAGTACCCACGATGCTTCGGAGTTAAAGTCTTGCTGGATATTAAAGTGCTTTCCTATTTTAGCCGATTCAGTTTGTTCGTCGGACATAGCTTTTTCGCGATCCTTGTGGGGATCTGGTAAGTCCGAAGCCTATCGAACTTAGACGTGAAGGTTCGAGTTGTAAAGATAGGATTTTTGCTGTCGAGTGAAGTGTTGTTGATTCAGGTTCCATTAATGGTTATCGTTCTGTTGGCAATTTAGTTGCAAACATTTCGCCACCAACTGAGACATCAGTGCGCGGTAAACTGGCGATGCATCAATGTGTAGGCGTTAAGCAGTGCTGTGCTTGTGCTTTTATGGACCTCTTTGGCGCGGAGGAACGAGGTGGTCTCTGATTGTGATTGGTCGTTTAGATAGTCCGTCCCGTTTGTTGGATGGTTGACTAACTTCTTGATTGGTCGGCGTCCGGATGGCCTTTGCGTCTGACCTCCTCGACCCACTCCACATGACCTTTGACCTATCGACAAGGGTGATGATGTTCAACTTTACATGTCAGAGCTGGCCAACAGTCCAAAAAACGCGACACACTTCCCAACCGATCAATCACAATCAGAGGCCACTCCTTCTCTCGAATCAGCGAGCCAAATAAATAGACACAGCCTATTCAACGCCTACACCGACGCACCGCCAACTTAGTACGCACTGATGACGCCACCTCGGTTGGTGACGAAACGCTTCCAATCAAACTGCCCAACTCAGCGAGCAGAACAACGATCAAAGGTAGGACATGACCAGTCCTCGTCTTCCATCTCAACGCGACCCGACTTATACCTAACTTATACCACCTACTGACTGCAGCTAGACAACAGGATGCTGTAGTTTTCATAAGCAAGTAGTATACAATCGGAAAGCACTTCTCAAGTTAGACGAACACGTCAGTCTTTTTTAACTGTACCCTCCACGAGACGCGTCCTAACCGTTGTTCCGTAATTAGTTCTTGCACTGATTGTTCTGTTCTCCTCTGGCCGATATATTTTTCGGACGCGTTCTCTTGGATGGGGCAATATTTTATCCATGCACGGTGTTGCGGTGGCCTTCTTGTTATCAGTGTTTATCCATTTATCTGTCTGGGATTTTCTTGCATTACGTCTAACTTGTCAGACGAAGTTGATCAACAGCGACCACTCTGAAGGCGTCGGTGTGTAGAAGTTTTTTAGTGTGCGCAGAATTAATTTTTGTAACTTGTTATATTTACTTGTGTGTGGTATGGTTTTAGAGCAGTTCCCTCCCTAGATAGGACTAATCTTTTCTTGGGGGCGGGCGATTGGCCCTTTGTTCATTTTTTTACTGGATAACTACTACCGAGTCTCGCGCACTCACCGGTACTTAATGCCGAAATCTCTGCACTGTGGTCATCGTTCGCAGTATCTCGGTTACTCACTCCTAATTCCCTACCCGATATTCTATTTCAGTGTCCACCCAAAGCCCAGTAGTGCGACCACCTACGAACACGAAGAACTGCACAGAGTACTCTAAGCGGTCATCACTACTTATACGCTCTCTCCCAACAACCACTTCACACCCTACACAAATGAATCGAACTAACGATTGTTTGCATTCGATTGCTGCACCTTCATCAGACGAGGTGACAAACGTGGTGCGGTCTCAACCATCGTTTATTGACAGCATGAAGAGACGTCACTCGATGGACTTTTCGAAATCTTCGTTCTACCAGCACCAACCATACAACGGGTTTTCGTCTGCCAAACCTAACACTACTTCGGTCTCAAACCAACTCAACGGTCATACGTCCGTGCCAAGTTCTGTTTTTAGTCCTTCAAACAAACACCCTGTGTTGGGTCGTACACGTTCGGTGATGACTATTGGCCATAACCCTTCAAGTCTGGCGGCCGAACGGGTCAATAATAACACGCAGGTTTCATCTGCTTTCTCGGGCAACGCAACGTGTACTACTGACCGTCCTCTGTCCAAACAACGGACCGGTTTCGATTCTGTCCCAGACTTGCCTCAGCTAATGCGTCGTTGGGTGAGTTTCCCAGACGATTCCCCTCCCTAGAGTCACCACTCTATCAATTCATACGGTTTTTCATCAGTTCGGGTTTTTGGATGGGATCTATCGTGTACTGATTTGTTAGTCTCCTTCTGATATATTTTCACCCTACGGACGATATCACTAGCTATGGGGTTTGTGGAAACTGCCAAGTTATCCGCGACCACCACAACGATACCCTGATGTGTCATCCGAAATGCGCCCGAGTATACAGAAACGGTGTCCCAGGGCAGCGGGTGCTGGTGGTCAACCATGGTTGGGTTGACTGATGGTTAGCAACAGGTCTCTGCATGTTCGCCCGCCGATCTGATTCTCCCATTTCTAAGTCGGCATCCAGGCTTTACGTACGCTACCTTCAACTCTTCACGAACTGCCCGTGATTGTTCACTGATGTGCAGGCTTTCACTGAATATCCTATCCGGACGCTACTCACTCGTCTTATTCGGGAATTAACAAGTTCGTCAGGATCCTCATCGAGATCCTATTCTAAAGGTCGTTGGGATATTGACTGGCGGTGGAGGTTTACTCTGCGTCCCTTACTTGGATACGTCAGTTCGTATTGGGTAAACGCTATGGAATTGTGACTATGGTCTACCTGACTCTCTTGACGTGACTAGAACCCGCACAAGGTGTGGCGTGCCGCTGGTTCCGCTAAAGGTCTTGTGATTTTTCAGTCAGCTGTAAATTTCCCTATTTTGTACCGGTTCTCGTGTTTTATCTGAATGCTGTAGGTTCCCACTTTACCCTTCTCTTCTGCTGTGTGAGAGGAAGCCTATTCCTGTACGGCAGTTAAGTTCTACTGAGTCAGCGTACCTTCTTGACCATAATGGTCATGGTGATTTAGTGGACTCTTTTTAGATAGCAAATAATTTTCGTAGTAAATGTTGTATTACATGGATGATAGCGCGTAGACAGGTATCGGCCCAGATCGAAAGGCTCAAGTATCCGAGACAACACATATCTTGGCGTCCTCGCCTCAAAGAACAGAGCTTCCGCATGTCATTAGTGATTCGTCCTATTTGGACTGAGTCTTCAGTTAGTTCTCTAGTCAGGTCGGGTGAATGCGAGGTATTCCGGGTGCTTGATGTCGCTTCATTAAATCTGCGAAAGCACATCAAAGAGGAGCGAGTGCGACAGACAAAGCTGATGGAAGTGGAAATCGCCGAATTTTAATTGGCGCACTGCGTCGAGACCCACATTCAGAGGCGTAAATGGAGCTCAAAATAGCACAGAACTGTGAACTGTGAAACGGTGTCTGCAACTTGCGTTTCCGGAATTAGTGAGGATATATCAGTCTACGTTGATCCGGATCGTGGACACTATTGTTATGTTTACCGGACTTGAATTTTTAGGTGATGGCAACGCTGCTGCTGATGGTGAGCAACAGTACGTCACTGTAGTGCAACCATCCAGACTAAGCTCGGTGTATTCTGAAAAAGAACAATGAGAAAAGGATGGGGAGACTTGTGCTAGACTATCTTGTGCATTTTGAGGTGCCCAGATCTCTTAGCGCTCAACCGGACGATCTGGGTGCGAACTCGGGTCGTCAGCCAGGGATAGCAGCATGTACTCTAGCACAGGCCGGGTTGTGAATATCCAACTTTGCGTCCATCTGGCTTCATATTCTCCCGGCTGATTTGTTCTCCTCGCTAGTATAATCACTCTGTGCAGATATTTTAGGTAGAATCGCAAAAACCCTCTACCCACGGTTCTAGAAGACGAATAACCAAAACCATCCAAATATTTCCCAGGTTATCAGCAGTATGTTGAGCTCGTCCCGGGCTCGTCAGACATCTTTTCGTTCAAAGGTGATGGTGGAGTGTCTCCTTATTTTACGCATACTTCGTATTCACCAAATGACAGGTTTGTTTAGGTATCAGATCTCTTCGATGTTTACCTAACAGTCTACTTTTTGGTCTACTATGGTAAGTGAGAACTTTGAACTGCATTGATGTTAACCCGATCGATAATTTGTCGTGTCAGTGGTTTTAGTACAGTAAACCAATCAACCAACCAATACAACCATGAAAGTGCAGAACGTGTAGCACAGGCAAGATGTACGATGTCATTTCGCTCCACAAATGGCTACACCCTCATTTCTTTTTCTGTTCTGTCTTTGATGCACGCAACTCAAACAAGCTCACTTGACGGCCTAATGAGGTTCCTTGTGGCTTTTCATTGGGCAAAGCACCACCGTCGGTGACGTTATCATCATCGTCACCGTCCCATAGCGTCCCTACCTTTTCCGTGGCGGAACACCATGGCTACTGAGCAGTTTCAGTGCATCAGATACGGACACAATCGACCACATGCGAACGTTCTTCCGTCCCAAACAGACTGGTTCGAGAGTTCACGTACCTCCGAGCTGCGCTAGCGGATATACATGCGACATTCACAAAACTCCTACCTGGTTGGAAATTTCATAAAGGTCTGATTAACATAGTCCACTGTGCATCCAGGTTGGGGCTTGAATAAATGCGGCAACTCGTCCCTTTAAAGTTTACTATTCCGGTAATCTTACGCCAGTTGCTGTTGTCTTCCGGTCAAACTTTGATTGAAGACCCCAATCCTTCGGCATCCTTGCGGTAACCCAGCTGAACTACCATCGTAAGATGTATCACGTCGGCTGTTGCATGGTGACACTAGCCGAATCGCCTTAATCGCCGTACGCAGCTGGCGGAAAAAGTGAAAACTACTGACGTCTCTAATCTTTCTTCGTTGCTGCATCTTAACTCCCCTCCTGTCCTGCTTAATAATCACTTCTCTGAGTCTCGGTCAGTGCCCAGTTGCACACACGTTGCACTCACACGTGGTGCTTCGCGGCCGTCAAATCCCGCTTTGTTCATTTTTATGAAAGCCTTTAAAGCATAAGCTGTGAGGCAACTTGGCCAACAAGCAGCTTTCACACTGTTGGTGGGTGATCAGGTGGCCGGTGTGTGATCTGTTCGCCGAGCTTGGCAATTAGCTTGTAAGCGTTTCGTCACCAATCGAAGTGACATCATCAGTGCGCGGTTGGATGCGTAGTTGCTCCTTTCCTGTTTGAGTTTACCTAGGTTTCAAAGAGTAGCTGATATTGCCTTGATCGGCTACCCAACCGCGCACTGATGATGTCACCTCGACTGGTGATGAACGTTTGCAAGCTAACTGTCAAGCTCCAAGTTCGGCGAACCGATCAATGGCCACCTAATCAACCACAAATGAACGCACCCGACCTACCAGTATTCCGATACCTTTCGCACTGTGGATATTTTATCGATAGACATTCATTGCACTTCTGAACCTCTTATACAGGTACAGTTACCGAGCTCACAGCGCCTTCGATTTCGATAGCGAACTTCAGACCATACTGCAGCTAGTGCACTGGGTTCCGCTGGTGTTGATATTGCCGTCAGCTTAGGCTTCCCTACCCGATTGAATACTCTACTCTACTCGGGGGCTAGATGGCTCAGTGGTCAGAGCGCGAATTTACTGACCGGAAGGTCCGTGGTTCGAACCCAAACTCTGCCTCTCGACTTCCCCTGTCTAGGCTTGGGCAACCTGGCAGTATCCCAGCCCTCGTGCTTCCTTTGGGTGACATGGCATCTAGGCACCGAAAGGGTATTACAGCTGAGCGATCATCTTGCTCTACAACCATTCACTTCCATAAGAGCTCGTTCTGGTCGAAATGCCAACCGTACTTTGTTTATAATTCATGCGCCAACCAAGTGTTCTGATTCAGTGAAGAACACCTTTCATCCATAACTGGCCACCCTTTTGTTCACCACAAGAAATTCAGATGTTATCTTAGTAGCTGGAGATTTCGACGGTCAAGTAGGACAGCACAGCTCATCCGACGCATGTCGTGGTGCATTGAGTTCAGGCGCAAAACACCGTCGCACTTATAGGCGGACCCCTACTGTTGAGCTTACATGGAGTCAAGCCGATCAACATCTGCTTGGACAGCGGATGGACAGTAGTCATCCTCGTCCTAATGCGGACCTGGATTGGGGCCTTTCCCTACAAGTTCGGAGTACGTGCCCATACCATTACATCCAACAATGGTGGTTGTGAACGACCAGTTTCGTCAAGTTGTTGGACCGCTTCATCGGTATCCGATCTATCCATCTTGTCTTCGGTATGATCCTTGGGCGGACGTGTTCGGTTGCTCCCCCTTCTAGCACATCCTCGCACTGTAGTAGCCTGGTCTCGCATCCTGAAAGTCTTACAGGACGCACGGGACCTTGGTAAAACCGGATATTTGTTTTCAAGCCAATCTCCGATATATGGCACTAAGGGTTTTCCAGTTGTAGAAGTGCTTTTCCGGTGCCATCGATGTTTATTCTCACGTCGTCACTTATTTGGCTTTTGGGTAGAATGTGAACACTGAAATATTTGAACACGTGCTATTTCGTTATCCTTGTTTCTTAAGGTAAACAGTGATTCATAGTTTTGCAGAAAAATTTAGAGGCCTTAATTTCGAACTCGAGTTGAGTTCCGTCTTTGGCCTGATTTAGTAGAGACATCACAAAGCACGGCGACGCCATCTGCATAACATAGGTCAGATCTCCAGGCATCCTGTAGCTCTTGGGACCACTGCAATATCCAGTCAATGGCGTGTCAAGGGAGGATCGCATTACTTCGCGTCATACATTCGAACTTTGATGAAAGAGAAAGATGACTGTATCAATTTAACAGGTTTATGAAGGTCTGTTGGGTTGGAGTCGATGTAGTCTGATGTGGTGCGGATGTCTTCAAAGTACGCATCGCTAGATTACCTCCAGCATTCGACGCGGAATGGGAATCAGGTTGACACAGGCTCCCCCTAGACAATGATCTACTCGATTAAGTCGAGTGCATGCGTAAATGAAAGTGAAAATCCGATTGAACTGAAGTACGGTGGCTATCTCGGCCGGATTATCGATAAAGCGGACGCCCTGGTAGTTGTCACTCCGTACTGTAGCCTGATAGGCGTGCCCCTTACAGTCCGTTAATATGTCTTCTTGACACCACAAGTGACGCGAATTGGTCACCGTCATTCAGGCACCTGAGGTTCGTGCACTGAATCGGACACTCCCGTTAGAGGTAACACAAACACCGAGTATGTAAACCTGTACACATCCTGCGCTTTCTCCTCAGTTGGAAAAACGTGTGGTATTTTGCGCCCCATGCGCGGCAACGATGTACACCGTGCACTTTCGAAACACGGTGATGAAGCAGTGGTTAGCAGCCGCACCAACCAAATTCGGACCATACTGAGCATGTACATGTTACCAATCGAATGGAGGTCTTTCGCTGTGCTTTCAGCTCTCCAAAGTTTGAAACCATGTGGAAGTCAATCTGGTAGCCATCCATAACGCGCCTTTTCATCGTCTTGCATCGACTGTGAGTTTCTCCCCTGTGCGAAGATGCGTTGATCGCTTCTTCTGTTTGTAGCACGTGCTTAAAATGTGCCGTGCTCTTTTTCCTTAACTTAAAAACACCTTAACCCCATCCGTCGTTCAATACTGTGGTGGTGTCTGACAGTCTTGGCTGTTTTAAATCCACCGTAGTTTAGCGTCCATGAATGCGTATCGATCTACAGCAAAGCCTGCCGCAAACCCACCTCATCCAATGGTGGCAGCCAAGGTTGTTGCTATCATCCTCTTTGTTCAACACCATTATTTCAATCGAATCTTCCTTATCTGCTTATGGAATTTCAGGAGTCAAGATTTCACGACCATCAAGTATATGCCGGTACTGTCCTCCCCCTGGAATACAAACCGTTTCAAAATAACCAAACTAATTCCGCAGCACGATTCGCCATCCACGTCACAACTACGGAATGTGTACCGCGTTTGCGTAACCGGCTGGGATTGAACCCAGACCTTGCCCGTAGATGGTCCGCCAATCTGGAAAGTGAATCCAGCTACCTAAGCGGACAGTGACTTAGCTTCGAAAAATGAAGCCATTTGTCGAGTCAGCGGCGTCAGGTCGGATTTTGCGAAGGCGCCACCTGAACATCAGTTTGTCCTCCAGGGGCGGAGTTTACAGTGTTAAATTGCTACCCATGTTACTTTAGCGAGGGCGAATACGTGCCACCAAAGCATCGTCCATGCTTTGTGAGATCGTCAGCTTGAGTAGTTTCTAGAAAAGGGAATCGCGCGCCATTGAAGTGGAGGTATCCAGAGAGCTCGAAATAGCTCAGTGGTTTGGGCGCCTGATCGGAACGTCCGTGGTTTGAACTCAACCTCTGTATCTCAACTGCTCCTATCTAGGCTTGGGTAACCTAGTACTATATCAGCCCTCGTGCTTCCTTCGGGTAACATCGCAGCTAGGTATCCAAAGGATGTGACCTAAACGGTTATTATTATTCAGTAGGTTGCGCCATACGCTTCGCATGCCCGAGGACCGTCTATCTCACTTTTTCTTGGAAGTCCTCGAATCGGTAACCAGGTGTGAAAGTCCTGACTTATAAGTAAGCTCGGTCGTTTTGGCAGGTTCACTCCTCCAAGACGAAACGCATCAGCAGCGCTTCTACGTTGGAACTATCTTCCTTAGTGGGTAGTAGTCCGGATTCTCATTCCGCGAGAATATCTGAACAACTCCAGAACAATGGGTGCTTTCGACCGCTGCCTCCGATGTGTGACTGTTCCCTTGTCAGTCTGTCTTAGCTGATCGAAACTGTACTACCTTGGACTTTCAATATATGTTTTATAGCTGAACGGATCCACTGTTGATTTTTTCGTAGCGAGGGTTACTATCCTCGTTGGCGATCACGACTGACAAACTGAGATATCGTTCTCAGGAGACCATTTTAACATTTCAACTTCAACTACCCGAGGTCCAGTCGCACTGCTTTAGCGTTTTCCATCGATTGCTCCGCGAAAAAAACAAGCTGCACGGGAGATATTGACAGGTTTCCCTTTTTGAGAAGATAAAGAAGGCATGGCTGCAAGATCTCATTGGTTCACTTGTATTAATACAATAGGGCGTATACAACGCAAACAGGAATTTCACATGTACGTTGGGTCAGATACTGATCAGCCTCATACTTTTGTCTTGTTTCCTATGGCCAGAGACAATAAAGAGAGGGGTGTCCTTGGTCCTCTTACACTCGAGATTGAATTGGCGTAGTTGTTCACTTGATATGCAGTTCAATAGTAATCCTCCCTCAGAAGAAAATGCTTTTGGTCAACGCCTTGACGCCCCCCCCCCCGGGAGGGACGGCTGTATTACTGACATTTTGTCATCATCAACAGTCACCACGGCTTATTTTCCTAGATATCTTAGTCTACACCAATTCTAACAAGGCCAGTTCAGTTCATATGTAGTAACGCATTTCTAACAGGTACTCCAGTAAAATCTGTTCTTTTCTGTCCTAATTGTCTGTCATGCACGTGTCGTATCGAAGCGCGTGTCCTTGATTCTATCGATCTATAGACGAACAAGCAAGTGATCGATCGATTACCTTGCTTGCGTTCTATTTTTGTTCCACATTTTACGTGCGATATGTGCGTATGCATGCATACGTGCATGAGTGAGTGTCCGTTAGCCGGCAACGGACGTTGTCAACTGGCTGACTGCTTGGTCTTTGTTGTACCTCAGATGATACAGTGACGGTGATCAGGGGACTGAAAGAATAACACGAAGGTTGACCCACGTTTCACCCGTCGACTTCGCTGCCACACTTTGTTACCGACGGATCTGCGGACACTGAAATTCAACAACACGAATTCCTAAAATACACGAGTAAGAAGCGTCGTTACGACCCGCAACTTTTCATTAAAAGGCTATAAAAAATCAGGAATCCACACCTCAAGCTAAAAGATGGTAATCGACTTAGAGCATCTTGCTTATACATTATTGGGGTATCAATGGTGTTTATTTGTATTCCCCACGGTAATTAATACCGTTCGAAATTGTGAAAATGTTGGTTTGGGTGTTAACCCGCTTGTCAGGCAAATTTAACATCTTGTTGTTAGTATGAGCGGATTTGGAGATTGCAGTCGAGGCTTTGTCCCGTGAGCGAAGTCAATCTATGCTGGAAAGTCGAGATGCACCGTGTAGCCGTACCATCCTTATTGGGAATCGCCAACAGTGCACATCTCATGAAACTCCATGGAGTTTCGGACCAGTGGCCTCCAGGCCAGTCGTTGACAAAAACCGCTTGGCCACGACCCGCTGGTCAGCAGTGTGACACTTGGGGACAGGATATAGCGCCATTCATCCTTTAATCACGTGGTCGCGTGCTGGCTGTCTCCTCGAATGATTTCTCAGATGGAAGTTTCACTCGTCCTGTGAATTATCCTTCTGAATCCTTCATAATAACACCGACGCCTTTTTTCGAGATAAAACTTCTCAGCGTCTTTTACAATGTATCGGTAAAAAATTTTTGAAATAACCCTGCAGTTTCCTAACAGGTTTCTAAAGCTAGTAGGCCGATGTCGGTTGAGGGTGGTGTCCTGAGAGGTGTGCAACTAGGGTTTGAACACCCTTGGGTCACCTTAACTTGACCTGAATCGGCTTGAGCCTTCTTACAAAAATTCACTGCTTCTTAACACACGAATGAAGTGTAGTACTTCTTTGTTTTGGATCACATATAATGTGGCAATAATGAGAACGTTACTGATGTACTTTTGCAGTTAGATGCGTAACTCTCCAAAATGTGCTGTGCTTTTCCGTCCAACGGCGTAAAAAGTATCTGGCCGATGTTATCTGAGGTCTTCAGACGCACACACTTTTGATGTTGCTATCTTCAAAGGCCCCTAACCTGTTCTTGACACGTAATAATCCAGCTCACGATCTTTGTCAGCTTTGTCAATATAGCTCGGAATTAGGGTGCTTTCCCGTAACCGAAGCCTCCGTTGCCCATATCTACCCTCCTCCCTTTCAGTTGGTCTCCTATAGGTGACCCGATAATGTCCTAATCCTCACGCTGCTTTCTGGTTGCATGGCAGGCGTTCACTAATATGGTGCTATAGTTGGACAATCGGTTTTTGGTGGATAATTGAGCGGCCCGGTTTACAGCACTTCGGACGAGGTACCGTATGTACCACAAAACAAAACAACCGTTCAGTTGTAGCATCCTTTCAGTGCCTAGCTGCCATGCCACCCGAAGGAGGCACGAAGGCTGGGATACTGCCAGATTGCCTAAGCCTAGACAGTAGCAGTTGAGTTGCAGAGGTTGGGTTCGAATCACGGACCTTCTGATCAGTAAGTTCGCGTCTTAACCACTGGGCTACCTCTCTAGCTTGAATGGATTCAGTCAGTTAATGGAAAGATACATACTTTCACTTCCTGCTCCAAGACTAGCAGAATGTAGTCTACACGCTGTGGTTCCACAAGTTTCCCTCTGGGAATGATTAGAACACTGGGTTTTTGGCATCATTTCAACGTCCACCACCTCAGTATTCATTGTAATTGCCACAGGATGATAATGATCACAATAAGCCTTTGTGAAATCAGTTGAATCGCTTTCCACACTGGCAGTAGCTACCGTTAGAACCGTTGTCACGCGCCAGATTCGTCGCTTGCGATGACTTTTTGTTACTTTTACCGGTTCCAGAACTTACATTTCACTCTGAACTGCCGTACTGTGTTGGTATGGGTCGTGTAGTGCTTTCTTTGGAAATTCGTTCGTATCTTCTATTCAACATCGAGTTCACCAAATTCTGCTTGGGGAAAATCTCCGTCCCCCTAATTTCGGCACCATGCCTTAGTTTCTGTACCCTGCCCCACTGTACTTATCGGAAAGTAAGGGGATGACCTTGCTGAGTGCGGTCCTCGTCTTTTATTCGAAGAGGCCGTGTTTGTAATACCTCATAGTCTGGCGGTGGCACCACCTGTTGTGAATTGTTTTCCAGCTTAATCTTGTGTTTATCACAGTTTATCCTGCCGCTTGTTCACTTCCTGTTGAACAGCACTGCTCTTCTTTTCCTGTCCCGTTCCAGCTGGAAATGGCTGAGGATACAACACCCTCTGATGCAACCAGTTCCTGTGTAAAATCCAATGAGGATCCTGTGAACTCGCCACTTTTGCGTGCTCCGTTGACTAACCTTACCACCAAGTTTAAACCAACCCTCGTGCTTTCTTCGAATCCCGAATCCGAGCGCCAGGGTTTGTCGTCGACCGACATACCTTCTCATAACGCACAAATTATTATGATGCTGTCGCCGACCGATGTGACCCCCTCACTGGACTTGTCTAAGCTAACCGCTACAGATAACGTCATCAATTTGGCTGATCAGCGGATATCTAAACTTGACTCGGTCGTCCGTCTTGGTTCAATGAAATCCAGTTTCCCCCTGTTTCTTGTTTCCGCCTCTTCCTCGGCTGGAGCTGCCGCTCTTGCTGCAGCCACTGCCCGTGCGACCGGTGCTCCTCCATCAAGTTTGGTCCCTGTCCCAGTGCAGATCTCATACGTACCTACTTCGAGTAATGCTGCCAAAACAGATTCTTCTCAACAAACGGTCAGCCCGTTGAGTTCCATCACTGCATCTTCTAAATGTGATGATCATTCACCTTTGGAACCACCGGAGCAGCGTCACTTGATCTCTTTGAGTACCTCTGTGACTAACGGCAAGCGTAGCAATGACTCTCAACCGCCAGAATACAAGGCTCCCCTGTTGTATGACGCCTCTTGTCTAATCGGATCGCTGGATAACAACCTGCTCGACTCGTCCAATATCGAACTGGTTGTGGGGTCAAAAAATACCGGTGGAATCGCGTTGTCCTATCCCCCCACCGCGGTCGCACACCCTAGCGCTTAGCGGAAGTGGATTTTCCAGACGTACTCATCTGCTACTCACAATGCGGCTTGGTGGTATCTGCTGTTGTTTTCGAATATATCCCGAAATTCCGACAAGCGTACAAATCCATATGGATTCGCACGCGTCTGGAATGATAACCAGTTCATCTTTGTCATTCTGGTTATGGGTCGACAGCGCTCAGTTGTATTGGTAATATTACTTCTCTTTCTTTGTTTCAATGATCCGTTCCCACCCAGGATGACTCTTCTTGCACCTTTCCTTACCAACCTCTTCTGGCACGCCAGCATATCGTAGCTTCTGGGTAGTCATTTTCAGCTTACTAGGCTCTATTCCACTCTCCTCAGCCCATCGTGTTTCCACTCTCCCTGTCGTCCTATCATGTTTTTTTCAAGAAACGTTTTCCTGATGCAATTGTGATGCAGCCCGTTCCCCTGATTTTCACATTCGCTTTCCGGAACCCTCATTCCCCAGCCCGAAGTGCGTAGGTCGCCAACCCGTCGCCAGCTAATTCGGATTCCACAGGTGAACCGCGTCTTTTTGCATTTTGCTAGACATAAAAATGGTCTCGTTAAACCGGTGTTGTTTCCGCCATCGTCTTTGAATTGTTTTTCTCTCTCCTACTCTTAGTGTTTTAGTTTTCGCTTTCAGTGGGACGGGCTCTAGCGATTCCCCCGGCCCCTTTGCGCTCACTGGACAGATCAATCGATCATCCATCTGAAAGTTGTCCAATCCCCGTGTTGCTTTGTGTGTATGTATGTGAGAGCATACATGTGTTTTCACCGCAGCCGCAGCTGCTGTTGTTTTTTCCAGAACACACCACACTCTTAGGTCTATTTTGCCTTTTGCGCATGGAATTTCCCATATTAGGCTCCATTTGTTTGGTTGAGTTAACTACTAATATTAATCGTAATATGCTGCTGATGCACTTGTCGTTCCCCCATTTTACATTTCTTTTTTGTTCGTTTGTTTTTTCTCGTGTTGTTTGTGTCCTCTGCCATTTTCATCTCTTTTTGAAGCTTGCTAGTAGAACCCATGTTCTTTTTGGTGCGTTGGCAAGAAAGGTACCATGGGCTGTTGACTTACTAATTTCCACGCTCGATTCCCTGTTTCCCGCTCTACGTTTACCCCCCTCCCCCCGCAAGTCGCCGATACCCGAGACTGTCATCTTTTGTCGTTGTCGTCTATATTTCTAAAAATTATATTTACATTCTCTGGAGCGAATAGTCCATTCTCAGTTTCATGTTTGGAAGCTTGGAGGGGTCGTTTCTTGTTTTCCAGATAACAGTCACGAAGCTTGAGCGACAGTTATTCTAGTCTGAGCCGAGACAGCTCACGGTTGAGGCACTAACTTACTAACCAGAAGGTCCGTGGTTCGAACCCAACCTCTGCATCTTGACTGCTCCTGTCTAGGCTTGGGCTTGGGGGTATCTCAGCCCTCGGGTGGCATGGCAGCTAGGCCACGGAAGAGTTACAGCTGAACGGTTGTTGTCATTGCCAAGGACAGTGGGATGTTCAGCGTGGTCTGTCGATTGCCGCCTAGTCGTCTAAAGATCATCCGCCAAAGTGCACTTGGAGCAACAGAAACGATCACAGACTGGGTCAGCGACCACTCGCGTCAAAACGGCGTGGGCTTTACATGGGCCAATCAGTAACCCCCCTCGGAAACTAACTCGAAGACTCATTGGAGCGTCAGTTATTCCCGGGTTTCCACCAAAAGCATGTCGCTTACTATGCCATCAAGCTTGTAAACTATGTATGAATGCACTCCCGATGAGATTTTAAGGAAAATCCTACTCGCACTCCTCATCTTCGGAATCCAGCTGAGGCTGCTCAACAGAATCACGGTGAAGCTTCGTGTTGGTAACAGATTATGGTGCATTTGTCTCGGTTGGCGAGACATTCGAGACAATGCAGTATATTTTCCTGACAGAACACACTAGTCATGTGGTTTCTGGAAACTCTTCGAAACCTGAGGTGACCTCCGTACAGCACATTGATTTGGCTAGTATTCTAGACGAACACCGGTTGAGATTAAATTGAGTCTTCTGTTAACACAAGCAACCTTATGAGTAGTGTGTTACGTCTTGAAAAATTTTCTTGGGCCGTGTGGAGATGACCTCCGTAAGTGTTTCTCAAACAAGCGCCTATGGATCTCACGCACCCCGGCGTTCAAATTATGAACTGAAAAATACCCGCTTCAAAAACTCATTCCTTCATGTGTGCAGAAAGAAATCCTCTTTTTGTGAGGCAGCTGATAATATTTTGCTCCTGTCCTAATGGACGAATGTTCGTATTGGTCAATCTAAAACCCCGCCATATTGTTTCGTTTTCCTCCCTTGGCTCAGTGGTTAGAGCCCGAATTTACTGACCAGAAGGTCCGTGGTTCGAAGCCAACCTCTGCCTCTCGACTTCCCCTGTCTAGGCTTGGGCAACCTGGCAGTATTCCAGCCCTCGTGCTTCCTCCTGGTGGCATGGCAGTTAGGCACCGAAAAGGTTCTACAGTTGAACGATTTTTCCCCTATTAGACTAGCGTCCGAGAGAGCCAATTGCTCATTAAGTTCCCTTTCCATGACGAAACTTACAACGGGACGAGGTTAGTTGCAAAGGTTCAGTACTTCGGTTTATGTCATTCTCCGAGATGCTTAATTTATCGTAAGCAGAAGGTCCGTGGTTCGAACCCGACCTCTGCCTCTCGACTTCCCCTGTCTAGGCTTGCTGGTGGATCATGAAGCATTGAATGTATCTACAAGAATAAAACTAATTAATGAGCCTTCTGCCATCATCACCTTTTATCGCTGTCGAATCTTAACGGAGCGTTCAGATCAGTGATAGTTTTTAGAGCTGTGCTATGGGAATACCAACTTGCTCCCTGTTCCAACGTGAGTGCTAATGAGGTTAATTTTCGCCATTCCTGTTATCAGCATCCTAATTCTGATATCACGGGTGAACAGTAGAAAGACAGGCTCAGGGGCTCACTTTGAAAGCCTGAAACGCTGGTTTCATGCGAATTTGCTGGTCTCCGAAACTTCATACCAGAATGAAGTTAGTTCCCTGTAACTTGTCGATATGTTGCCTGACAAGTCCACTTGTATTGTAGGACGTAAACACTGTCACAAAACACTCCTGTATTTCCGTATTTGCATCCTTTTTCAAAGGTAATGTCTATTTTTTGTATGCTTTTATGTGATATGACCTGTCTCAACGAATTACTAAAAAGGCGGACCTGTTAGAGAAATCCACTCAGCTGCCAGCTAGGAGCTGTGATGACCTGTGTTTTGTTATCACAATATGGTGCAAATAGCCGTTGGATTGTATTACACACGCGTGTTATCCCAACGGCCTCAGTATTACGCGTGTTTGCCAGTGCAACGCGATGATTTCAGCATTTGTATTTGTCAGGAATGTCAGATTCCTGAAGATTATCCCAGAATACCCAAACTTACTGAGACCCTCAGACGCCAGTAAACACGGATCAGACAGCCTTGAATCAAGATATAGCGCGAGGTCGTTGTGCTTTCGCACTCGCTCGTTTGCAATAAAGCTGTTGTCGGTCATTTTGGCTATTGAATCTGAGTTGTTTCATTATGACCCTATATCTGTCCCATCCTGCTGTACTCGGTAAAATTCGGCCCCACATTCCAGGCCCTACAGAAAGTTCTCAGAGGAGTTTGCCGTAGAACTTGGAAACACACTGAATGCCAACAAACCCAACAGGCTTTTTTACTGTTTTTGCGCAATGTGTGAAAACTTCCCCACATTCGGCGCTTAACAGTACTGCTGACAGTTTGTTTCATACCAGAACTGACTTTAGAGACATTAGGCTACTAAGACCAATTGTGCGCTGTTCAGTACGCCGTATCCGTTGGTCATGTGTTGTATCCGACATGTTATGGTCTCTGATGGTCATTACCGCAGACCATTCAGACAAGAACAGGACTGAGCAAAAAGCCCCAATAAATCATGTCTGGACAAAAAGGAAACCTTAACGTTACATTTCAACCAAAGCTCACCCGGCAAGATTGACGGGTGTGTGTTGATGCGCGTGCATGGTACTCATGCATTAAACATCCAAGTAGAGTCAACTTGTACAACAGTCTGCGAAGGACCAAGGCATAGTAGTCCAGAAGCTCGGTAAGCATAAAGCAGTTTGCTTCTCCATTTAGTTTCACAGCCATTTGGGACTCGAAAATGGGGCTGAAACCAGAGAAACTCGTGAATGAGGCATTACCTCGTCTCTGTCAGACCGATAATCGCTTTCAGGTGGCCCGACAGTGCGGGGTTGCCTATGCACCAGAACAGGCGAAGGCGATCTCAACCCGCTGTGAAAAGAGTGAAGACCAACTGAATGCAGTCGGGAGCTCAGAAGATTGACCAACCTGATCAACGAACCGGCCTGTCGAATGATGGTGTCCAAACTGAGGCCAGTCAATATTATCTTTGACTGAGGGTAATAAAGCGTAAAACATTAATCTCGACAAAGAGTACGATAAACGTACCCTTTTGAAAATCCACAAATCGCACCTGTCCGTGCCGGTCAATCGTTACGAATCTGGGTACTGTGTCCGTCCTGCTTAAAACTAAACTAACTTGACTTGGATGTTGCTAACCTCCTTTGAACTTTTGACTGGACTCTCTCTGGCCTGCCGTCTCCCAGGCCACTTGCAATCTGAATTTCGACCTCAGTGAGAACAGTCCAAGTTTCACCCGCGTTCACAAAGTCAATCAGAGTCTAAACTGAATATCTCATTTATGATGCTCCTCAACTGAATGTGTTGCGCAAAGGCCGCCTCACGTTTTACTTGGCACGACATCCAGTTGAAGAACATCATAAGCGAGAGATTCAGCTGGGATTCAGTTGAATCCCCTGTTAACACCAAAATAATTTGCAAATGGAATTATGTCGTCCAATGAGTACAACCTGGTGTTCATTTAGAAAATAAAGTTGAAAATTTAGGGAATGCGGCTACCTGATAAGCCCCAAGAAGGGTGAAACCAGCCGTGGGCAGTCCGTGGACAGTCATGGAAAGTCTCATTTTCAAATCAGCACACTGGACAATGACGGTTAAAGCCAAACAGAATGTCGTGATACTTGCGATCACGTACTCCGTAGATCTTTCGAATTACAAAACACTATGTAAATCATCTGAAAGTTCGATTCAAACTTACAAAGAGCAGATTCGATCTTCGAACCCATGGCTTTATCGGCGGTGTTGGTTTTAATTTGGGTATTTGATACTTCGTTTTCCACGCGACCGAAATAGACATCAGTTGAATTCAACCTAGCTACCTTGAAAGCGGAATATTGATGATTGCGCATTCACTTACTGAGTTTACGGCCTTAGATATCGATCTCGTGTGAATACTGACCTCAACAGCTGATGACTTGAAAGTGCAGCTGAAAACGAAGTACACGACTGGCCTGTAGCATTTCGTGAGGGAAAAACCTCCGAATGAGTTCTTTCCCACGTATACCGTTCGACATAACTAATTTGAGGTTAATTCGAATGGCACTGTCAGGAAACCTGGGATTAGTTGAAGCCTAACAATGCGTCTTGTGGTTGAATACGGATGAATATACAGTCCGCCAAATTTCGTCCTCATTGGTTTACCTGTTGCTCACTGTTTTGCGCGTTTCAGCATCACAGGGACTCAGATATTACAAATGTCGTACTTTGATTGATGTAGGTTCCTCGTTTCTGGGAGTTCTGTGCGCATGATTCTTTAATGTGGAAGCCTAGCATACCAGTATGTTAAAGTTGGTTTTTGATACGACATATATCGATCGATATGAGGACAAAAGTTCACTTGCCAAGACAGCTCCGGTCTCTCCGGACGGCTGAATAGTTTTCAACGTGGTGTGGTTTATACCGGGTTTCAACTCGTGTGAGAAATTCGTCACCATGATAACAGAGAATATTATAACAACTTCCTCACGCTCTTTTAGTGGAAGTTACTAAGGCATGTCTGCCTTAGAATTCAAGTAGGTCTGGTTCTTGTTTCACACCACTGTTTCGCGTTACTAGCGGAAAACATTGATATTTCGCTGAACAGATGTGAGCAGCGGTTGTTTAACCCCGGGGAGGTGTCCTCTGTTACGGGTCAAAACCACAGTTAACCTAAGATGATCGTATGCAGTCCCCAGTTTGTGTCTTCGGGATGGTGGCTAAAAAGTGCAGGTGATCAAGGAAACGGCGAAGTTCAGATAAATATCCGAGTTAATGTAGTCAAGTCGGCTGGCAGTGTAGTCGACACGTCGGTCTGGTTAAGCAGGCAATAGAGAGGTGTAGTCTAAAACTTTAAGGGAGCCCAGAAAGCGAACGTGAATCCATTATTGTTATGTTTTCAAAGATAACGATTCAAATGAGGTTAGAAACAGCCGTGTAAAAGATGTACGATGTAACCAAGTTCATGCTCTATGCCTGACCACAAGATTGTATTCTCGGAATAATTGAATTTTTCATGAGATTAATGCTTCGTTCTTTTAACGATCTGTTTGCCATAGTCTGGACGTTTGGAATGGACAAGCAGATTAGGTCGTAGAAAGCACTGTCAACCTATTGCACAAACTACAAACTGCCGCTCTCTTCCAGTCAGTCTCCTGACTTCTTAACCTGACACTTTGGACACTGGGGACTTTTAACCTCCATTGATGCCCCCTTGTCTAGTTACCGTATGAAGTTTTATCTAATAACCTGATAACCAATCACAGAAAACAGACTTTGTTCGCCACCACACTTTATCAGTCTTTAGGAAGTGGATTTTTAGATGAAACGATTACATGGATTTACAGGATAATTCACGACTTTCACCTTCGTTCAGCGTGGACAGTGGTTCTCAAAAAATGCAGTAAATTTCGTCCAGCTGTGGTCTAATTCGACCGCATATTTTATCGGTTGGCGGTGTAGCGTTCCTAAATGTTCTCTGCACTGTACATCCAACTATGTTACGGTAGCCCCGAATTCGCGACTCTGCCTTCAAAATCTCTCGAACTAACGGTGTGATAGGACAGCACTAGCCAGGCTTTGGTTGTCGAAACACGTCCTTAGGTTCTCGCGCAAGCGCGTGAGAAAACCAGTACAGGCTTGCAAGAAAAATAACGATCTGTGGTGGGGCGTCGTCTTCCATGTTGTTCAGACGCATCATTCTGGCTTGGATAGCTAGATGCTCCGCAAATCCACACCACACATGTACAAACGATTCTAACTTATTCGATCAGTGAAGGTAGATAATGAAGCTGCTTCCAGTTAGAACACTAGAATCAGTAGGATTCTATAGGTGGCCAGGTGGTAAACATTCTTCCCAAAGGACGAGATCACTACGGTCGGATCACATTAGTTCTCTTTGGGACCGGTATTCGATTCTCGGAGCCAGTATGAAAGTGGCTTTCACTGAACGGAAGCGAATGAACCGTTACTTGTGGTAGGTCAACAAACAAAAGCAAGCAAAACGGTTTGCTTAATTCACAGCGAGCACTGTAACTGTCAAGGTTAAACTCCTGACGATCGTTTTCATAAAAGGACACTGGTAGGTTAGTTAAGTCTTACAGATGAATTGAGGAAGTATAAAACTCAATATGCAGCCAGACACGAGTACGATGGATCACACTGCTGTGTATCTAGGTAGGTTATAGGGGATTTGTGGAATTTCTTTGTCGAGAGGCGGAGTTCCGACGCTAGGGATACCGCAAGTGTCTGTTTCGGATTTACAGATTTTGGGTTTTGCTAGGGTGTGTAACTGTCTGTTTTGTAAACTGGCAGTCTGTCACCCGTTCGGTGACTTACATTCTGATAAACTTCTATCAACAATACGGTCACTTGTTTCTTAACGCTTTCAAAACTTCTCGTGAAGTATGCCCAACGCATTTTACAGTGGAATCCTGCGAATTCGCATAGCATCTGCTCACGGTCAGCTGAAGTTAACAATTTACGATGGTTCTCAGATTCCTCAGATTAGCTTTCTGTGCATACTGAATTAGCTTTGGCCTAGCCTGTTGCAAATTTCTGGGCGTTTTCTTAGTTTACCCTCAAGAAAGGCGGGACCATTCGCACGGGTCCGATTTAAGGCCCTTTTTTGCTGCTATTTCGAACGGTTTACAAAAACAGAGATTTCCCTTACAGAAAGCTGCTGCCTGCGGCAGGCCGTCAAATATTCTAGTAGGAACGATATTTTCTATTCGATTGTGTTTCACTCCTAATACATTCAGTTTTTCTTGGTAGGTGAACAGAGTATATGCGCAGCGTCGAGATAAGCTTAGGATTTAGAAAATACTCAGGAGATTGACACGATGATCAGGACATGATGATTTGACCTCAGGTCCCGCGCTGGTCAATTGAAGGCAACCGTTTTTTCGTCCAAGGTTATATAGGCCCAACTTAAGCATCTAAGGCAACGTGGATTTTAACAGTAGTTTAACTCTTGTGCTTTCTAAGGATTACATGACAACTTGTGACGACGTGAACTTGTAGTGATCGATATAATGAGCCCTATGAAGGATGATGCCTAACCTCATTGTCCGCGTGGTTGGGACCTTTCCTTCTATAGTTTCGATACAGATTGCTTTTCGCTATCTACTGTACAAAGCGTGAACGTTAGGACCGCCAGAAAATATTTACCATATTGGAATTTTTAGGGTCAAATTTGATCAAACACCTGGGCAGGAACTTCACACTGGATACATCCACTTTTGTTTATCATTTATCCCAACAAAACTGACTGTTTATGGAGTAAATATGGCGGAGGTATGATCATAGACCGAGCGACATTCAATTTACGGCCAATCGAGTAGATTTTACGAATTCTTCAGGAGGGGAATCAGAATTAATAGATCAGAGACGCAAAACTGATCGCGATTTTCCCGCCGCCACTGGTGTGCACACGCTTTTACCCTTGTTCTCGTTTATTGCAGACAGAAATCATGGCTCTTTAGAGTAATCGGTGGTGACAAAACTTGAGGTTGAACGCGTAGCTGTCAACCGACTGAAACGCACCGCTTACTGATGACATGATGAGACGAATGTATGTTGTGCAAAGGTCGTTTCATGGTTCGGTTGGACTGAAATTCAATGTATCAAAATAGATTTTCTTGATGTGGTGCGACTTATAAGGTTTGATGGAAACGATTTGACACCCAGGCCCTCCGTTTTCCTTGCCTCATCTAATTCTAGTTCCCAAAGTTCCATGCCATAAGTGAATAGAGAGCAAATTGGTTACATGTGGAATGAACTGCTCGTTTGCAATTCAAGATGGTTTTAACTACAAACTCTCCCGTAGTTGAAAATGCCGGCTCATGTTTCTGTTGGAATTTCATTCAAGATACCAAATAGTTTTCATGGAACTTGTAGGGAGTACCGTTGAGCAGTGATCACGTGATGGTATTCGTAAGCCAGTAACCATTGAATCTTCGTGATGTGCACACCTACTAACGATATTTGAGTTTTCAAAAAACAAGCCATTCAATGTTACTCATTCCAAAATGGCTTGTGTACTAATAAGTAATACTAAGTCATAAATCGTCAACATCGTTTTTTGGTGAATCGTCTGGAAACGACAACTGTCCATGCAGATGCCTCTTTCCTTTCTTCAGTTACCAGCAAAGTACAGTTGTTCTCGGAATGAGTTACGGAAGCTGTACACTGAAAAAGAGTAGTCCTCAAATAATGGCAGGGTGGACTGCATATTCCATCCAGCCTCCACAATAGTTGTTCGGGTAACAGTGCTCTTCTTCGCTTTTGTTTGCGATCTGTAATCAGAACCAAAATCAGAAGGCGGGGATTTGAATCGATTGTTCAGTTGAAATCGTTCGGCTTTCAGACTTAAGCATTTGTTTTGGCGTGTTTCCTCATCTCTGAGTACTTCTCTACCCAATGGAGGTGTTCTCTGAAGTGTAATTTTGTCGCATCTGAGGACTGAACTCTTTACATTTTCCACATATTTCGGGACTGATCAAGGCTTGTTTTCCACTTTATCTCGTAAACTTACCAGTAATGACAAGTTTGAACTGCTGCGCTCTGTGTCCGTTATGCTTGATATTCGATTCGATCTGAAGACAGGTTTCCAAGGCTACCATCCTGCTGTTGACCTTGTCGGTAACCTGTCCGATTTACACAGTACAGGCGGTAGATCAAAGTACGATAAATACATGACAGAAAGTTATCACTGTTTGTCAGTTCATTACTCACTCAAGGTTACGTTGAACATACTATATTTTAGGTTCAATATATCAATTGCAGCGTCTTAAGGAGTTTAAGCGTTTGAGTGATCACAAAGCAGGGGTCAGTAATCCGATAGCCATGGTTCGTGCATCCCAAATGTACCGCAGTTAAGCTGCTGACAAAGACGAAATAATTTACCGGAATGGCTTTTTATGGTCATTATATCGGACAACGGCGCATGAAATAGCGCTGTTTTGCCAGTAGATGGGGTATTACTCAAATAGGCTAACTGACACCTGTAATCCGCTGTTATCCGACCTATAGAGGAAGAAATGAACCAATGGGATGTGATCAGCTTTCACTGGACGCAGTTACAAGAAATAAACCTTCCGACTGATGAGTAGATCACTCAGCCAAAAACTGAATAAAATGATCGATTTAAGGCATAGATCAATACTGCAACCCGACTGCAAGATCTTTCGACAAACATGCACGCACTAATCTGCCTGGACTGAAGTAAAAAAAAGTATGTTTACCGTGACATGCCTCCCTCTGCTAAGTAGAAATACTCGCGAAATCCAAACTCGACCGTCTATAGATCAGACTGGCAGGGTTTTATCTGTGTCAGTGTAGTACACGCACAACTGCTCGGGGGTTGCACCAGTGGCCAATAGGAATATGTATGTTGGTCTATATGAGCAATGAAGTGGACCCACCTTGTCCGAGTACGAGGAAAGTGGACATCCGTGGCAAACCCTGTCCAACAATTTTAAAAGCATGCATTACTCGTAAGTTTTCATCGGTCGCTTCGTGCAGTAGAATCACGCATTGCTGACGACTACAATTGATTCCAAATCGGTGCCTCCCGGATGCCGGTTTAGGTCATAGCTCTCGACTGACTGAGGCGAAAGCTATCATGTCGTTTAGGCAGTTTTAATGTGCACCAGGCCACTATTTTTTCGTGCATCACTTCCTTAACACAGTCCTAGGACTGCCAAAGTCAAACATCATTCTTATGGCAAACTATCGTTTCTAAACGCTTCTGAGAAGCGTGCCACCGAGGAAGATTAGAGAAATCCTTGTGTTAGAATGAAATGACCATCATGGTTTCTATTCGACCCAGATTGACCGCCCAATGAGCGGCAACGACTAATCTCCGTCTAGGATCATATACATCCGACTGCAAGTCGACGACAAGCCTCTTCAAACGTTCTGTGTTATCCACTTTCCTATTTTGATATGTTCTTTTGCCTGCATCTCGTCTTATCATTTACCAACTGAAACATGAAGTGGCCAAATGCAGTGCGGTCATTTGAAGCGGACAGTCATAAACGAGAGATTCCGCTGGATCCACTTGAGTCTTCTGTCAAAACAGAATTCGTGCGCAAATGAGAGTGTGTGTCAAAATCTGTCCAATTTGGGTACAAGTAGAACAGAGGGTTGAGGAAAACTCAAAGACTGCGCCTACTTGATGAGTCCCAAGAAGGGCTGAACGGGTCGTAGGCTGCCGAAGGGTTTTCAACAACCTTGAGAGTAGTGGGTTACCTTTAAAGTCACACAGTTTATGCTACCGGTACTTCCTACCCTGTTGTGGTGTTCAAAACGAACGTCAAATCGGTTCCAAAAAAACAGTGAAGGAGATGGTGTCACCAAAGGAGAGGGTGCATTACAACTTAAACGTATCCATATAGGGAAACTCCATTGGTAGTCTAATGTGCTGAAAGGACGGGCTAGCTTCAGATGATAACCCGGGGAACGAGTGTTGTACACCACTCATGGTTTGTCCATGGATTCATTTACTCAGGGTGTGACAGGCAAGAATAAGGTAGTCTCGAAGCCATTGAAGGAATACACCGATCCCTCTGTGTGAATTAGACTCCTAGTCCCCCTCACAAGCTCGATCGCTTGTTTCTGGAACAGGTCGAATGTTGATTGATCAACCCCAGCCAGGGTTGCCAAACTGGATTAACGTACTAGTTATGAGGAGGACTATTTGCACTTCGAATGTGAAAGCTGTAGACTCCTCACAGAGGAAACTGTAACCTTGGCCCAGTTTTCTTATAAAATACCCAGTTCAGATGCATTCGTGGGTTTTTCGACTATCAATCTTTAGATTTTTTCAAGCTTAACCTCAAATAGATTACGAAGTGGCATAGTCAATGAACTATCTTGAGTACAGTAACTTTGATGTGATTCGATCACACGAATGAGAACTGAACTGACGTCAGATTTATGGTCTTTCTGTCATTGCAAGCATTAAACGTTTGGAAAGTGATGGAAACATTTTAGAGAGTTCCTATTCGCCCATAATTGAGAAACTCCCAATTGGTTGGTTGGTTGAGCGAGTGATTACAAGACAGTTCTGTACATCGTCCGAGTAATTAGTACACAGACAATACTCCTTTGATGGCTTTTTTGAAATAAGTAAGCTCTGCGGGTAAATATTCATAGCAAACCAACGTGTATCTCTCACTTAAGATGTCGCCCTCTCAGTGAAGCCAATCTATACTGAAAGGCTGAGAAGCACTGTATAGCTGTTTCATTCCTATTATTGGGAATCATGGACAGTAAAGACGAACCAGCTGTACAGTGCTCTTCGGATTTTCAGTGTAGATTAGCCTCACTGGCAGGAAGAAATCTCAACTGAAATTACCAAATCTCACCCCAGCATCAACCTAAAAGTAGCTCCGATGAGGAATAATCTCACAAGATGGGTGAAATCTCCATCTTCTCACTCGACGAGGCAGTCATTACATGAGTACGTGATGCGGTTTCTGTGAATAAATGATAAGTGGCGCTATATCCCGTCTAAGTGGGAGCTAATCAAGCTGCTGTTAAGCCGCTCGAGGCCGAACGGTTAAGTGTTCAGCCAAAAAAGCCGTGGGTTCGAAACTCCCTTGCGTTTCATGAAATACGCATTGTTGATGATTCCCAATAAGGATGGAATAGCTGTACAGTGCTTTTTAGCTTCTCAGCATAGACTGGTTTCACTGGAAGAATGAAGTCTTAGTTAAAAATTATCAAATTTCCTCACACTGTCGAATTCGTATTTTCACGAACTTTGAGTTGGAGTACATTAGGAGAAATATCGAAAAATGACCGCGATGAAATTATGTGACTTCCCTGGTTCCCCACCTCACCCAACTTGGCAACCGGTAGAATTAGACTAGTTTCCACTTGGAGGCCAATTCTTTTCAACCAAAAGTTGCTCTTTGCATTCACTCTCTCTCAACTAGGCCTTGGCGTTCTGGAGTTGGCTCAGTTCCCGTGCGTACCACATTTTACCTGACAACTCATGATTACACAAAGCCCCGCATGTTCCTTTGATTGGTATGTATTAACGTACATCATACGATACGCAACCGATGTTATCACTAGTTCACAGTTAACTGTAGCGTGAGTGCCTTTCAAAGCCCCTTCAAGATGTGTGTGTCTACCTGAACCATAGCAGCCTTGCAGAACTCAAGTCATATAACTTCTAGCACCGAAACGTCCAACCGATATATCAAACCCCTGACTCTAACCTCATTTTCAGCCAGTAACTACAGAATGCAAGGCAGTGACAACAACGAGTCACATGATCGTGTCACCAGCTGTGATAATCGTCACTCTGGTTGATCTTGACCAACGAAACTACATGAATCCTTGTGTAGACGTAACACACTACTCATGAGGTTGCTGAAAACTCTTCGACAAGAGATTCAGCTGGATTCTATGTGAGTCCCCCAGGAAAACCACATTGGTATGCAGATGAGTGTATTGGTCACGTGAATCCTTGTCTGTATGTAAGTCGAAGAGAACAGATTACGCAGACTGACACTGTCAAACTAATAAGGAATGAAGTCTTGATCCTTCAGAAATGAATTTCAGTTTGATGGAAGCCAATTCCTGAAGAGAGCCAACATGAAACATGAGACTCGTCATGGAAAGGCAAACCACGTTTGGTAGATCTCATTACTTCACCAGATGATAACTAGTCGTTTTCGGTGGACCATCTTTCAAGTTGAAGCTATTTTTCTTTTCTACTCGACTACCTGCCGCTTTTAGATTTGAGTGACAAAATTTCGCGTGTAGGTTTGTTTCTCCAACTTTTTATCACGAATTTCCGGTGGTAAAATTGTGGATGTTGTGCTTCTCATTTAATTTTACCTAGGAGTTTATAAACCGGGGGTGAAGGGCACCATCGAACCGTATGCATTTTCGAGTTGTCAGTTGACCTTTTGAGAAATTTGGATGTTCTGTTTTGCGAAACTCACTTTAAGCTGGCCCAACCATGAACTAACACTGTCTGAGTAGCACTGTTTCCGATCCAGTGTTTTCTCTGACTGGCCATTTCAAAGTGTAGGCTTTGTATGGACTCCTCGTGCGAATGAGAAAATTCCCGTTCAACACTTCAGCTGATCATCAGCCAGTCATGCCTCTGTTTTGATAGTGGATTTATTTGCATATACACAGCCTTCTTCATTCAGTGTGTACTTTATGCTCTTCACAACTAGGTACCACTTAGAGATTTAAACGTTTAGCAGCAACCTATAACTAGCAAGGCGTCCGAGGCACCCTAAGAAATAATTCTTCATGTTCCCTTCCGCAAACCGAAATATCGTGTGCTGTAGCGGCCGGTTTGATTAGTCGGCCGCCTACTCTGATCAGTGTGCCCTGTAGTGAGATTTAATCACACATGCAACTGAACTGGAATCATGAATCAGAGCGCCTTTACGAAAACTGAAGAGGAAGTTCAAGATGGTACCACGGTACGTCGTATTATTATCTGGAGGCGGAACAACAAATTAGTATTGAAGCAGGCTGTTTGAGCTGTTGAACAAAATAGTTATCCCTCTCAGGTCGTCAGACATGACCTGATCAAATCTCCACACTGTGATGCACTAGATGGTATGCTCTGTGGTTGGAAGATCACTTATTAGCAGATGTGATCCACGACGTGGTGTTTCTGGTTTTTACTGATAAATTCCGGGTAAATCCAGTGAAACAAACTCTGAAGCGGGATCGATGAGTAAGTAAGGAAGAGCGTGGCCTTTCAGGTGTATAAACTACGGAATGGAAACAGGATACTATCTAGACTGCTTTGGAAAATGAACCACTAGAGGTGACCAATATTGACTATAACTCTGTCTTTTAGGAAAAATTTGAGGTCAAAAATTGTCCATAATCGCCAGTATCGCCAGCACACTTCCTTAAGCGATCCAGAATCCATTGCAACGTTAGTTCGTACACCTAGATATGTTGTATTCACAGCCATTACAATCACCCAATCAGCCAGGTAACTGACCACCTGATGGTGAATGTTCAGCAACACAGCACATCATTATTAGGAGAGGGCCCTCCTTGAAGGGATTCCGCTTTCTGCATAGCCGCTTTTCGGAAGTGTATCAAGCAACGTCCTTGAAGTGGAAGAACATAAGCTTAACAAGACAATAATCTAGACTTAACGCACTACTCATGTGGTTGCTGAAAACCCTTCGACAGGTCATGATCACTTTCGCCCCATCTTGGGGCTCATCAGGTAGGCGCAGTATCCACCAACCTTATGTTCTACCTGAATCCAGTAAGAACATCGTAAACGAGAGATTTATCTGGGTTTCAGGAGAGTCTCTCGTGAAAATCAAATTGGTATGCAAAGCAAATTCCAGCCTCGATAACCTGTTGGGTTAAATTGTGGTCCTTCTGGTACGAACAGATGTGCTGAAAAATCAATTGTGAAAATTTCGCCGACTTCGTGCACCTGGTTTCACCGTTGCTTTAGTGAGACACCGCAGAGTCCCCTGGAACAATATGGTCCACGTGAAAATGTCGACTGTAATAAATAAGGGTGCTATTGGACGGTTGCTATATTTGTACATGGCTTAAGTGTATACCCGTTCTGTTCCTACTCGACAGCGCTTTCACAGCTGCTCAGATGTTGCAATCGATAGGTTTTGTCTACTGAGCATTGATTGGTGGGAGAAATATTGTTTTAGGTCCGTTCGCTTACGTCACTCATTGGTCTGACTGGCGAGAGGCATCTGGCATTGGCCGGGTTGTATGACGTCGTTGTGTGCAGTGGGATGCTGAGGTGGGTTGTGTACGTTCAAACCCCTTAGACAGGACTTCTTGAAAGAGTATAAGAATACCAGTAGGTTACGAATTCTAAGACGGGACGAATAAAATAACCCAGCGGAATTACCGAAAAGTATTGTCTTCCTTAGTGTCCAGCACCAAAGGCTAAGGTGGTTAGGCCAGGTACTACGCATGCCAAATAATTGCTTGCCGAAAAGAGTGCTGTTCTCCGTGTCAAACTTCAGAGTTGCACAAGTAGAGAGGTGGTCAACCTTCGATCTGGAAGTGGGGTTAAAAGAGATTACGAAAAGTTTGGGTACTGTCGGTTCGACCCGCCCTCCGGGATGGAGCCCGCGTGATCCCCACTGTTGGAAGCGAAACAGGATATAGTTGTTAATCGATGTCAATGACGTTCCCATTGTCACTTTTCACCCAGAGTATATGAATGATTGTCTGAGGGTGTATGCACCTCGGAATGTTTGTGATAGGTTAGCACTAGGTCCCTTCCCCATCCAGTTTTATCCTTTTCTTCACAATATGGCTCTCGACTAAATTGTGTTTGTACGGCAGAGTGTTTGGACACTGATGTTGTGCTGTCCATGACGGTGGTGATTGTCTTCATTAAGGCTAAAACGATGGGAAGGTCCAGGAGGATAGTCGACCTAGCTTGAAATGGATTAAATTCTGTGCCTGAAGTTCTGCGCATTTTCCTGATTATTTTTGTACTTCTCTTTTGAATACCCTTTCGATTACTAAGTCCATTTACAGTTGTGAGTGAACTTGACAAGTGCTTAACTAGGACATTCATTCTTACACGACATCTGGAGTTGTTAATCACAAAGTTGTCGAAAAACGCTCGACAAGCCAAGACTGGTTTCATCCATCTTGGGGCTCATCAAGTAGACGCAGTCCCTGAGTTTTCGTCAAATTTATATTCCACCCAAATTGTACGAAATTCGCGAAGTACACTCATTTGCACACCTATTTGGTCTTAAACAAAGACTCGTGGGGTATGGAGAAGTCTTCAGCAACGTTGTAAAGCAGATTTCTTCAAGAAAATGTACTGCGATGTTCCACATATCGTACCAATTGAATCAAGAGGGGGCCTTCGTGCAGCAAAGTCAGTTGAACAGTATCACAAACTAGAGAATCAGCTGGAATTCAGCTGAGTTTCCCGTTAAAAACAAACTGGTGTGGAAATGAGTGTACTATCAGTCTGCTTATCACAATGTGATAACTCATGGAAGTGGCTAAGAATAACGAAGGTCGAGTAGAACGTCTTATTCACATGCCATTCGAGTTGTGGCTGGTTACAGTAACACGAGCGTGCTTTAAAACCTCATCTTCATCACCATCGCCTCCATCATCAGGTATAAATTATGGACAGTCCATAGTGATTTTAACCGACAAACTCGTCCAAAAATAAGCGGAATAAGGTGTTTGGCCACAGATTGCAGATCACGTAAACCCGAAACGCATGTCTAAAGGATCACTGGGCAGTTGGCATTGAACTGGGGCGTCAATTCAGACATTCACTGTGGCGCAAATGGTGACAGTGTATAAATGCAGTCAACGAATGCCAACCCCGTGCGCGATTCCTCCATGTCACACCATGTTTGTGAAATATTTGTTGTCCTATCACGTCTACGCTTTGTGCCTTACATATTACAGAGGCTGATGACTCCGTTCACTTGAGCTGAACCAGCGATACCGCTTGGGTATGCTTCTTGGTAGCGGGGTTCCTGGCTTCTCCATTCTCAGGGTTATTGAGATCAGCAGCACGCAGAGCCCCCGTAGTGGCGCGCCACGCCATGAGAACCGATAGCCATTGTATTATGTGGGAACGATTTTCGACTATGTATTGCACATCGAAATGCGCAAGCTACCAACGCAAACCAGGCTCCTGGTTCGATTGACTGAAAGGGTTAGGTTGCTAAATTCAACGGAACAAGTTACTTAGTCACATTCAATCAGGATCAAACAACGTTGAAGAGCACCTCAGGTACTCCTTGAAACCAATTATGATTGCCTCAGTATATTTCTAGAGGATGCAAAGCATTGCTTGTGCTTTAGCTTCGGGATAACCAGAAAGCTTGAATCGATGGGTCTGCTTACACAAACCATATCAACTTGCCGTTTCATATGGAGTTATCTTGCCTAACTTATTAAGGTGCGTTGTCAGGTAGTTTCGTTTAGAGAGGAACCAAGAAGCACTGCTTGGGAGGCAGTTGCACAAGATATCGGAGGTAAGGTGATTTTGTTGAACGCACTCTTTAACAGACCTCTCCTACCAGATAATATCTTGGGTTTGCGAATAGTGTCGTCAACATAGCTGGAACGTGTACCATCTGCCAGACTTAATCGCGTGTTATTCTCCACAAATGGATGATTTTCCGCCTGTGTTCCCTGCACAGTCTTCATCAGCTTTTATTAGTAATGACAGAACTGACGGAGATTTCGAGGCCAAGTTGTTAAAGGCTCACAGATTACTCCCGCTTGTCAGGACTAAGTTCAATTCCCCCTTGTAATCACAGGGTGAAATAATGAATTCAATATCAAAGCTACAATCAGCGTTTTGTTTGGAGGACTGAGATGAAAGAATACCTGGAATCCTCACTGTGTTGTCCTATCACTAGGTACCATGGCCCGATAATGACACTGCGGTAACAATTTTTAGTCTACCTAAATTTGGCGTGCGCTTCACATCTGCAAAGTGCTGCTGCGAGAGTGGGTGGGCTCGAACCCTAAACGCATGCCTGCGGACGGGCCGATTGAGGTAGTAAACAAACTTGTCTACCTGGGCGGTTCTATCACTCCACTTGGTCTAGCCAAAGATGATATTTCCATCCAGGTTGTGAAGGCCAGAGCAGCATTCGTGAACCTGCATCACCTGTGGCGTAGGCGTCACATCAGCTTACTTGCCAAGGGTCGAGTTCACAATGCTGCGGTGCGCACTATATTATTATATGGCCCAGAAAGCTGACTGCCGCTTGCTGGGGTCGTCAAAAGACTTTCAGTGTTTGACCATCGATGTCCTCGGAGCATTGCCCGAGTCTGGTAAGCGGATTAGTAACGCTGAAGCACTTCGAATGGTTTTTGGAAGAAATAACTCGCCCAAGGTAGATGAACTGATCATACTGTATAGGTTGTGTTGGCTTGTTCGCGTTCTCCGTACTTCAGTCGACCGAATTCCTAGGAGAGTTCTTTTCTCAAAACCAGTCGGAGGGTGAACATGATCCAGGGGAGGTCAAAAGATTATCTGTCAGCGAAGTATGAAGGTTATTACCGGCCAACTCAACTGCACTGGTTATTGCCGTCTCCCTGTATATGGACCCCGAGACGGGACACGTCAATGGTTAAAGACATTAACAGACATGGCGCAGTCGCGCCCTCAATGGCACCTGTGTTGTCTTCACTGCATAGCTCCCCTCCCGACCTCCCTAATCAAAAGTCCACTGACACCCCCTGTATCTGCGCATCAATTATCTCCGCTACTGCCTCAAATGCGCGAATATCTACCCGAACTCCCCAAATCATCAGCAAACGAAATTGTGGCAACTAGAACTACAGTACAGCTGATGATAATGATGGTGACGAAATGGTGATAAAATGAATGAACAATGCCCTTCCCGTCCCCTTTGGTGCACCAGTGATACCCACATCAGAGCCACTTCCACGTGGATACACACCATAAAATAACCTCATTATCCTTTTCGATATTTGCTCACCGTTAAAAAAGGACAACTTGCCAGGAACACCTTTGCTGTTCCTTTGAGTTTTATTGCACTACTAAATATTTTTTAACTCCGGACTTCAAAAAACCCACAGTAAGTGGATCCTGTCCGATTTCGACAGATTAGACTCCTCCCCTGTTTCTTCCGTCCTCGAATTCATTCCGAAGACACAAAAGACTTGCCTTGTGATGCCTTTCATTTGCCAGGATAGCGAAATCCCAAACAGTTCTTCGCTCCCTTCGAAGAAAGTCAGCAGACATCGCATTCTTTAACCTATTGCAAAAGGATCTTGAATAATTATTTTCGGCAATTCTCAACAAAACAATGAGCATTCAGTGCATTACTTGTGTGTGCTGCCTCACCATTTTCCTTGGCTTTCTGCTAGTGATTGTTGGCTTACAGAAAATCTCACCTAGTTCAGAACTTTTGAACAATGAACCAGCTCCCCCGGTATGCGTTTCCCATGAATCCAAATGTTTTCAACCCTTCATGGGTTGAAGATTTAGCCTAGGAGATATAAACTCAGCCCAGGATAAGACATCATGGTATCCCTTTGTGGTGACCGTCTAAGGTCAGCGCGACAGTCAACAGTTTCACGCCCACACTCTTCATGTCGTTTCTTCTGCATCCTGATGTCCAGCCAAAAATGGCACCATTGTTTCGTGTCTCACCTCAAGACACCATTGTGCATACTTCTTTGTCTATCCTAGATAGACACTCAGACATCATTTTACTCTTGGTTTCTTTCAACACAACCGACCTCAGTAAATCTATGCCGGTTTTGTGTAAGTGGGCACGGAATTGCTATTCTCCCCCCCCTCCGACGGCGGTCCAGCTATCGAGTGTGTTTCGGTGCTATATCGTTAGATAATGTCTAGGGCTTCCTGCCGCGGTCGAACTAGCTGATTCAGGAGTGCCTTAAACCACACACCTTTCCTAAATATATTTAAAGCCAAATATATTTATCTGGTTTTATTCTAATGGGATACTTTTCGCTTTACCTGATCGGGTGGTCACTATCGTCTGTCTTATGGAGGGGGTGTAGATAGTGAAGCGGAAAACTAGCTGTTAAATCAGACACCCCTCTGAATCTCCATCCTACTTCCCAATAACCTTCTCCATCTCTGATTGGTCCATACGTATGATCTGGGAAACTTGACAAGGTTTTCACATAAATCCCGAATACGGAGACCAACGAATTCCTTCATAGCAATTCAAACCATAATACTGACTATTTATGAACTTTATATAGGATTATATCGGCGCTGCTGGATGTGCTGATCACCGTTCATTCCACGAGTAATAATGTACACGTGCCTTCTATAGCATTATGTTTCTGTCAGCGGTCATATGCGCCATAGGTCATAGGCAAAACAGGAATAGTGAATGGTGCTCACTAGCCAAATCAAGCAAATCAGCCACTCGAATAGCAGTACAAGAGGCGTTACAGCGTGGCCTTCCACGACCTGGGCCAACTGATGCGTGTGCTCCACTGCACAATCACGCCAAGACAGGAAGCCGGCTGTTTTTTATCTTGCGCCACGTTTGGTTCACACAAATCAACGAGCGATGCAGTCAGATAGGGCGAAGTTATACCTTGAGGCAGCAGGATAGGAGCGGTAAGTGATTTTCGGCAGGTGGCCCAACGAGCAGGCAGCAGCCCACAGTTTGAACTTTCTACAACCCTACTCTCCCTGCGACGAGCGTCTGGCAAGAGCCTAAACAAAAGTGAACGTTGGGGCAGTGAAGATGGGCATCGACGCGATCGTGCCTAAAAATACATTCTGCGATCGAATGTGTTCCACTCCACTACTCATTGCTACGTTTCACAATACTTACTACTACCACTACAACATAATATTTATCGGAACAGCTTTTTACCCACTACTTATCAAAATAACGGAACGTCATATTCCAGCTTCAAACTTACGTAGTTGAAGCCACACTACCACGAAATTCAATTCCAGTTTGGGGGAGAGCTTTATGGGAAACTTGAATCTAGGAAATTATAAATTACGTGTTATCCCAGAGATTACTCCAGTGGAATTTTACCTTCAGCTAATCCATTTTCATCATCCTTGTTATGGAGAGTCTTAATGTAGCCGCTATCCGTGGGAACACCGTAGACATTCACACCGGAAGCTCATTTTCCTCTGCCTGAATTCTCCGTATCAACACCATTGTGTCATTTACCAAGTGGTAAAATTTGACGGAAATCTTCGCATCCAACAGTCCGAATCTCTCAGATAAGAGTACTTCCGCATCCAAACTTACAGCCATCACGCACCGTAACGATTGACGGTTCTGAAGACTTCAGAAGACAAACAACAAATAAACGTCCTTCGACGAGTATCCTATTTAGCTGCACGGACTTTAATGTTGAGTAAGAGTAATAATAATGCTCGTTCAACTGTAACATCCTTCCGGTGCCTAGCTACCATACCACCCGAAGGATACACGTGGGCTGAGATACTTCCAGGTTGTCCAAACCTAGACACGAACAGTCGAGCTGCCCGGATTATCTTTGAAACACGGACATTTCGGTCAGCATGTTCGCGCCTTAAACACTGAGCTGCCTCGAGCTCACTTTGGTGATGAAGTCATACAGAATACTGACGTGTCACTAGCGTTACCTCTACGTCCTCAAGTTTTCCGACATGATGAAGTTGGTAAAATCGACGCATTTTCTTCTCCTCTCGCCGTATCGACGTCGCATGTAAATTTTTCTTTAAGCTTATACACATCTTTCCACCCAGTATTTTCCGTTCTCTGTTCCAAAGGGTGACTCCATCCCGAACAGTGCCAGCTCTCCCTTTTGGATGTGTATGACCAGAAACATCAGTCATCAATGTCGACAGCATCCTCACCAGTTTGCCTTGGTTACCTTGACATTTTACGGAAAGACCATCTTTCCTCTCCATTGTGTAACGCATGTGCAAAATAGTAAAGACGTCGCATTCTTGACTCTGACATGCACATACGTAGGACACTTACTTCCATTATTTGTCCGTTATCCATTATCCATCCATTATCCGATTGCGTGCCTTTTTCCACGGCCCCCAACCAGCCAGTGATTTTTTCGAAAGATGCGGAAGCATCGTCAACATGTTTTTTCAAGAAATGCGGATGAAACTAGAGTTACAAACGTATAATTATTGGGAAGATCGATTAAACTCAAACCAAAGTATTCACCCACAAGCGATATGATATTTCCACAATCTTGTGCGCAACATCATTTTTCCCGATGTTCCTTGATGTTTTCGCTCACACATGGTCTCCGGAGACCGGTAGCGCGGATCAACTGGACTAATCTTCAGGCATCACCGGCTTTCTGGGCCTCTTCCATTTCCTTGGCTTTCTGTGTCCACCAGACCTCACGGTCGGCGCGCATACTCACTTTAGCTTGACGTTTGATAATTCGTCGCGTCAAGTTATGCTCGGACCGGCTGGGATATTTCTCTGAGATTTAAGTAGTGTCACTGTTCCGTCTGATATCCAGTGCTTCAGTGCACCTGGTGGTACCGTGCCACGGCACTGTGCAAAGAGTTGGCAATCTCGTCCAAGTAGGAATTCACATTCGATGGTGGAACAGTCGGAAGAGAATCCAGGAGAAGATTCTGGTAAATTCTGGTAAAATACATCCATATCTGCCAGTCTCTCAGTGGCTGAGCCATTTGTCCGCACCTTGCGTGGCCCTGGAGAACGAAGGGAGAAGCGACTTTGGACGAGTGCGTGGTCAGATTTCACAAATGTGTTCTAAAACGAACGGCATTCAGTTACTGATCCGCACCAAGGGCAACTGATGGCAATGTGATCAACCTGAGTTAATAACCGGCACCATTTTGGAGGATACCATGTGGTCAGCCGACTTCGGCTATTTCGGAAGTGAGTAGTGCGTAAAAGCAGCCTGCGGTCAGCTGAAGCAGTCATTCACCATTGTCCTTACGTACCGAGTCCAATCCATGTCGAGCACCTAATCGAGCCTCAGATGCGCTAAGCCTGCCCACTTGTGCATTCAAATATCCTGCAACCACAACGGTATCTGAGCGTTGAGCTCAGTGCAACAGGGTATTCGGGGCATAATAAAATCTTTCTTTGATGGTGTCAGAGCAGTCAGTTGGAGCCTAATCAGACACGACAAACACACATCGATCAACTTCCCTCTTATGAAACTCCTTAAAAGACGTTGCCAGACAAACCGCACACAGGCGACTACCAACGGTTATCCAGTCAAGCAAGGATGCTTCCACCCAGTGACTCAGGACGATACCAACCCCTGTACATCCCGCCGCAGCAGCCTCTTGATCACCAGAGGTGCGTAGCCGGAAGCGAGTGGAGAGTGATAAGGCGGTTAGCTCAATCACTGTGCTTTCATCTTGAATTCTTGTGTCTGAGACACAGCACACATCAATGCCAAGCGAGTCCAGTGTGAGAGCAAGGGCAGCTTGTTGTCCTGCTTGCTTCAGAGTGCGGACATTAAAGGCGGCCAGATAGACTGGGTTTCGAGGCTTGAAGATTGTTTTGGAAATACCTGAGGATGTCGGCGCCGGATGACACGCAGATATTGCACGCAAAACCGATGCAGGATGAACGGCGTCGTCAGTCCTAAATGCTGGGCCTACGAGAAGAAAGTTACTAATGGGGTGGGAAGAGGGGGAAGAAAAAGTGTGTGAAATAAAAAGAAGGGAGGCGTCAGCAGTAGGCTATTTTCATTTACTCGCCCTGCTGTATGCAGCAAGTAACGCGACCATGCTGATGACACTACGCGACGACCGATGTGGCATGAGTTTATTTGTAAGTGTGAAATTCACGATTGCTAGTGGGCTGGGGTACAGCCAGGGCGCTCACACCTAGACAGAAGGACGACTAGGGTCTTCAACCAAAGCCTTTGGCTCAAACGCCTGACCGCAAGGCAGCGGCGTTTGGCAGGAAATGCGAGTGTATTCCAGTTTTTACAGAACAAGTTGCCACACATGTTCTAACCCCCAACCTGTACGGCCAGGAGACTGTGTTCGTCAGACCTCTAACCTTCGACCAACCTGGTATTAGAAACTCTACGAGTGTGGCACGGACACCCTTCCCCCGTACAGCTCAATGGGTCGCAGAGTTACACAAAACGTCACATCCACGGTAAGATCCAGTCTCTTCGTGACTGTCCATTGTTTGTGAGATATCCGTCTGCATGCAGTTTACGGTGTCATTTTGCCATGGCTCCCAACCAACCAGTGATTTCTTCGAAGGATGCAGAAACATTCTCACCATGTTCTTTATGAAATAGAGATTAAACTAGAGTTACAAACGTCTGCTTATTGGGAAAACCGATCTAACCCAAACCGAAGTATTCATCCACAAGCGGCAGGATATCTCTACACTCTTGCACGCTGTTTCCTTCTTTCCTGTCTCTTGTTGCACGGTGCAGAATCTCGGAGGTTAGCCATCGTGCAGTATTTCTGCACATCACCATCATCGACAGCATAACATCAGTGTTCACACATTGATGCTTCGCTGCCGTACAACCACAATTTATTTGAAAGCCTTATTGTGGAGAAGAGTATAAAGGTGGATGGGGAGGGGACCTAGTGCTAAACTAGTACAATCATTCCGAAGTGCCTATACTGCCAGACTCTCATTCGGATGCTGTGGATAGAAACTGAAAACAGGAACGCTATTGACATCGATTAGCAGCCATTAGTTGCATCGTTTCTAACCACGTACAGTGTGAACCACGTGGGCTCCAACCTGGAAGACGAGTCGCATCCACGGTACTCAAACTTTTCGTAACCTCTTTTAACCCCTGTTCCAGGTCAAAGGTTGACCATCTCTCTACTTTCCCCACCCTGAACTTGGCACAGAGGATAGCAGTCTGTTCGGCAAACGATGATTTGGCACACGTAGTGCCTGGCCTAACCACCGTAGGTTTTGGTGCTGGACACCTTGTTCGACATTCTTGGACACATTCTTTTACACGGGGTGGAAAAATCCTTGAACAGTAGCAGCAGTTTCAAATAATTTTCCACACTGCATCGTGTCCTTTTTCACACTCTCGCCAGTCCATCAAAATAGTATGATTTCACACCGTAGTTCTCAATTAGCCACAGCAAACAATGCAAATCAGACGATTGCATTATTCTGCAACCGGGGGAAAAAATGCCTCATGGGCATTTTTTTACGGAAAAAATACGCAGGACCATTGGGTTCTGTGAGTAAGATTAGTGAGCAAAACAACGATATACCCACGATTGGCGACGAGACGTCTGCAAGCAGACTGTCAGGCTCTGCAAACCAGATAAACAGCCATCTGATCTACAACCAATGGACGCAACCGAGCTACCACTATTTCGGTACACTGCCAAAGGCAGCCTTGTTTTCAGGTAACTTGTCCGAGGTCTTGCGAACAGTGTTTCCTATGCTCCACAAGGTGCGCATACATTCTGTAACAGCATGGCTGTATCAACATGACGCACACACTACTTCACTAGTACAAACTTGTCGGATTTGCCGACGTCTAAACGACGTGCTCGCCATCGATTCGAAGCTTCGCCTAATTGACTCAAATGCATTCAGTTTTACCAGTGACATGTCATTGGAACAACTGAGGCTTGCCTACCGAAACATTGGCTAACCTGACTTAACATCGTAGTAGCTACTCAGACGAAATCACTCACCTAAGAGGGAATACAAAGGACTATGACGAGGTGAAAGGTGGCCTGGCCTAGTATTTCCAGACCTACCTATCAACCCAAACTACTCTGATGTTCCCCCGGACGATAGTTAACGAGGCATGTGGTTATTGCTGCGTCGCTTGTGCACCCATTTGAAAGCTCCTTCTCGTCTAGGCCACCAGGGAATAAGAGCAGCCAAGGGGTAGTCCTAAAGTCATTAGTATGTCTAATTGATGTCCCATAAGTGTCCAGCGAAGTGCGCACTACTAAGCAGCTAGCCATCTACGCGAAGCGTGACTTGGTGGGCTCGACTAGGCGTAAGACGCACTCACGCCCTCCCAATGCACACAGTGTTAAGACCGGTCATTTGCAGATATATATGTGAAATGTATGTGTACCACACACCTAGTCATCCGTTAATACAGCAATCGTTCGAATAATACCAAAATTATGGTGGTAAATGGAATGAGAGAGCAGTGACGATAGGTGACAGTCTGTGTACTGTACCACGAAAGAGTCGTATTCGGGCAGGTACCCACGCACAGCCACCGTAATGAACGTCTGGCAAACATGCAATAAAAAAGTTGGAATAGTCGGTGCACGTGAAGGTGCACAAAACCAAAAAAAGTCACACTTCTACCAAACAGGAGGGTGACAGAGATCAAAGTGGTAATACACTTTTTTGGTCATTCCAGTTCACATCGGTTGGTCGAAAAAATTGTCACCTCACCAAGCAAGGTTTTTTTGTGGCTCCGTGTCCAAATCAGAGTTGCGGTAACACGCAGATAGGTGAGATGTTTGCATAGGACTCTCATTAATGGCATTTTAATGAGAAAAGAGTGCTTCGTTGGCATCATTCTGATGGACTTCGGCGGGTTTGTTCAACGCTGGTTTTCACAACCACTTCTCTCCACCTAAAGGGTATAGGTGAACCAGTTTTACAGCTTTGGGCAGCAAAGCAAACTAATGTGTGTGGACGTACGTACCACCGTGTCAGAATGAGTGCAAACTATAGGTTCACAACTGCATGCTGGTCGTTCCCAGCTTGTTGTTGGGTTGAAAACAATCTGGTAATCACAGTTTGTGGAGATTCTCATCAGCCCCGACCGGAACTTCTTTTGTCAGAAGTTGCTCTGTAATTCAAGAAAGCATGAACTTGATGCGGAATGCGTACTTTTCCCCGATGTTCTGTGTGTCGTGGATCCACTGTGCCAAGTATGATGTGAAAAGGTCCTTATGCTAAGTCCGAGCCTAATGCGTTCGACAGAATTGCAGAACAAATTTATAATGGTGAGGTAAACTTAATGTTCTAGGTGATGACCGACTTCATGGCTGACAAGTTTCTGTCGATTTTCTCCTGCTTTATGTAATGCCACTGAAGTTTAGCTCCTTGGTTTGTCTTTCAAGGCAGCCCGTCGGTTGAAACATGCGTAGAATCAACTGAGGAGACATCACTTCAGGAAAGCTTTGGAAACATTCGGTAGATTTCTCGCTGGGCAAGGTTTCGCTTTTGACCCAAAATATTCATCAAGCCGGATGATCGGATTATAAGGATAGTTTAGCTTCAAGGCGAAGTGGCTATTAGTCATAATGATCTCGTACTAACAGGACGGTAAATCAGTGCTAAGTGTTGGCTGAATGATGAGTGATGAGCTAGGACAAGAATCCACATGAACTGAAGCCAAACTTGGGGGTTCGGATCTCTCGTTTCCTACCTCTGTGGTTGAAGAGTCCTCCTGAATGACATTTGCAATTTTTTTGGTATTTGTGAGTGAGTTAATGCTAAGACAGCTGGGTTATCAGAAGACTGAATGAGCTGCGTTTGTCATCCCAAGTCATCTCTGCTAATGAGTAGAATGGCGATCGCGTACCGCCACTTGCTCACTCGGCCTATCTGAGGCCGCCTTTAATGCGCTCACCAGCTCTATTCTCTTTATTCTACTCACGCTAAGAGACTTGTCGACCTCCACCACCTGGAAAATCAGTTTCTGTGCTATGAATTGTTGTGTTCACCTCAAAAGTTCAGCTGTTTCCAAATCTACTCTACATTCATCGCAAACCCTTTGACCAGTGCCTGATGTTCGTCTGAGTATTCTTTTCTTGTGCTCACAAATGCCCCTGTATGGTTCACTGTCTGTTTGTCCTATCTAGACCTTGGTGCGGTCGCTGCATTTCATTTTATGCATGCGATCTGCAGTCCTTTCAACCGGGGGGAAGAGACAGTTGTTCGACGGTACCAGTATTGAATATGTTTTTTTCTTTCTGGAACTTTAATCTCATGTGTTCGTAGTTCTAATAGAGTGACTGCTTTTTCACCCATCTTACCTTCCACCCAGTGAAACTTATTAGGTATCTGTTGTAACTGACTGCAGAACCGGCTGCAGAATCCTAGTAACTTAAAAGATTAACCCAACAACAGCTTATTGCGAACAAGCAAGAGCAAAGTTACAGTGCACTTTTGACCTTGAAGCAAGGCTGTCCGGTCGATGCTGAGATGATTGGCTGCCATCGCTTCTAGGTCACGCCTGAGTAGTCGAGCCTCGTCACCCACCGCTGATTGGTTGCTTGGACGTTCAGTCAGTAGTAAGCTTTTCTGGCCTGTAGACTCGGCTGCCTTCTCTTAGCGACTTTGGCGTAAATGGCGGTTCTCAGTAAGCTTCGGACGCTCCGGGGTAACCTTCAGGAATTTGACCTTCCTGACAGTATCCATTATCTTGACCGATCCTTTCTCTGCACAACGTCCTGACGCGGCTAAAAATCAATGAGGCGCCACCAGCGTGTACTCTTCTTCGACTCTATGGTATATTACAGTGGCACAAGGTAAAGTCCACCTCTGGCACACTAGCCCTCCTCGACTGTGTGATGTTAGAATGCTGTCATAAACCACTCGTCAGCCCACCTCAAAGTAGTTTTCTGCAGGTTCAATCTACGTAGATGAACTGACGTTAGTGATGGGCTGGTCGTACGATGCCAGCGCTTAGAACTGGCGTTAAGGCTGAGGTCAGTTTTGATCAGTGGCTTTCATTAAATAGAACAGTAAGACGCAAGCTGCGCCACGGTAAACTTTCAAGTTTGTCCCTTCGGCTTCCATACTGAAAGAAATCTGTTCACAAAGTAGGTGGGAATAAAATAGTGGAACGGAGGCAGTCGTCTTTGGAACTAACCACGTCTTGTTCTTAACCTCGAGGTAAGGTGGATCGTAGCCTTTTGTGCGCGAATGATCTACTCATGGATGAACCTCATCATACTGGGGAATAGTCATTTCGACTTCACATCGCAGAACAGAGTGCTGAGTGCCATTTTAAGGTCAGCCCAATCACTAATGACAAGATTATATTCTGCGAACGATAGGGGAGGTTTCCGAGTTCTATCTCGTAATCCATCGGTTAATTGGTTAGCCACCAAACTCACGCAGACAAGCCGTTCTATTCTTCCAATGTGAGTTTCATTGCAAAGACAGATGAACTGTTAAGCATGTGAGACATGACGTCACGTGCATGACGCGTTTTACTTCGAAAGTTAATTTGTCTGGTTTCTTGACAGAACGATTAGCCGGATACGTGCAACTACCTACGGCTGGTAGTTTGTGTGCTACAACCGTTGTCGCGTGATTACCTTACTTGGTGAATGGCTATACATCCGTTTGGATAGCGTTATACTCCGGACCTTACTACATAGAATTACGAGATTATTTTCTTCTTTAGGAACTTGTCCTTCACTAAAGCAATGAGAAGTGCAAGTGTGTCCAGCGTGAGCTGGTGGACCTAATTTACTAGCCGCTGATGGAAAACCGGAAAACTTTTAATATTTCCAAGTTCATGTTGGCTTGCAGTAATTGATGATAAAAATATCCAATAATGCAAGGCACTCAAGGAGCTCGATACAAATTATTCATATGATAGTAAAAGTATACAAAATGATGAGTACTGTCTGTATTGTATTCACTTGCATTTGTATAAAACTTGCAGCCTTTAAACGAATAGCCTGCTTATTTGTGCGTTGAAAGTCGTAGGTCCCGAGGCCCACAAGGAGGATACCCAGTAGCTTCACCAAACGTCGAAATGGTGCAACATTATGCGAAAGCGACAGTTCTTCTTACTCTTAATGTGAGTGCTTGTTGTTTGATGGGTCCGTTTTAGTAATAGTCATTCTTCCTATTCTTTTTCAATGTAGTGTAACATGAACGAATCTGTGTCCGAAATACCCAGGATTAGTAAGCTGTTCGTTGAAAACTAAAGTTTTCCCAGGTTTTTCACAGCTGACTTGTGTCACGTGTATGCTGATAGGATGGTTAAATTTCAATGGTCTGGGTAAACGTACTGGATGGAGAGAACTTAAGCCCGTGAACAGTATATGGCTGCTTATGGCTGCTATTCCTTAAAGTTTGCTAGAAACAGATTCAAACTGTTCCATTTCTTTTCTATTCTAACAAAGGCACTCTTTCTTTGTGAGCTATTAAGCTCCGGCTGCAGTTACTGTCACACTGCTCTCCGTAGAGATTGTGAAACACTCCAGGCCCACAATACCCACCTACGTCAGGTAGTGGCATAAGCTTGTATGAATGTTCAGCTCAGATTCTGAACCTCCCTTGTCCACTTCCTTTTTCATTAACGACCTATTTTCTAGTTCTTTTCATCCAGCTACCGTCATGCCCTTTCGCCCAAACGGCTGTCCATCTGTAGACAGTGGCAATGAAAATTAACGCCAGGACAACCACCACCACCCCGTGCGGTAGAATGTGATTGCCTGATGCAGCAGGAACGTTCTGTTGGGAAAATATCAGGTGTTGTGCATTATTCAAACCAGCGAACCCAGCTACATTACAATGAAATGAAATGAAATTCTCGCATGATGCCACTCGTCCGTGCGCTAGAATGTAATCACCTGATGCAGAAGCAACGTTCTGTAGAGAGAATATTAAGTGTCGTGCATTATACAAACCAGCGAACCCAGCTAGTTACAACGGAATACAATGAGGGAGCTAGGCAGCATGGAACCCAATCATGCCAAAAGTCGGATAACGTGTGCACATTTCTCACATTCTTCAGCGAAAAACCAGTGTTTGAACAGAAATGTTGTGCTGCCGATGACGATGCTGATGACGGTGATGACGATGATGATGATGATGATGATGATGATGATGATGATGATGATGATGATGACGATGATGATGATGATGATGCACTCACTTCCCATGTGCAACATTCTTCCACGATGCCACCCGTCCGAGGTTCTGCTCACAGAGTAACAGAATCGGGAAAAATGATGTTGCGCACAAGATTGTGGAAATATCATATCGCTTGTGGGCGAATACTTTGGTTTGAGTTTAATCGATCTTCCCAATAATTATACGTTTGTAACTCTAGTTTCATCCGCATTTCTTGAAAAAACATGTTGACGATGTTTCCGCATCTTTCGAAAAAATCACTGGCTGGTTGGGGGCCGTGGAAAAAGGCAACCTTAAAATGCACGCAATCGGATGGATAATGGATAACGGACAAATAATGGAAGTAAGTGTCCTACGTATGTGCATGTCAGAGTCAAGAATGCGACGTCTTTACTATTTTGCACATGCGTTACACAATGGAGAGGAAAGATGGTCTTTCCGTAAAATGTCAAGGTAACCAAGGCAAACTGGTGAGGATGCTGTCGACATTGATGACTGATGTTTCTGGTCATACATATCCAAAAGGGAGAGCTGGCACTGTTCGGGATGGAGTCACCCTTTGGAACAGAGAACGGAAAATACTGGGTGGAAAGATGTGTATAAGCTTAAAGAAAAATTTACATGCGACGTCGATACGGCGAGAGGAGAAGAAAATGCGTCGATTTTACCAACTTCATCATGTCGGAAAACTTGAGGACGTAGAGGTAACGCTAGTGACACGTCAGTATTCTGTATGACTTCATCACCAAACTGAGCTCCAGGCAGCTCAGTGTTTAAGGCGCGAACATGCTGACCGAAATGTCCGTGTTTCAAAGATAATCCGGGCAGCTCGACTGTTCGTGTCTAGGTTTGGACAACCTGGAAGTATCTCAGCCCACGTGTATCCTTCGGGTGGCATGGTAGCTAGGCACCGGAAGGATGTTACAGTTGAACGAGCATTATTATTACTCTTACTCAACATTAAAGTCCGTGCAGCTAAATAGGATACTCGTCGAAGGACGTTTATTTGGTGTTTGTCTTCTGAAGTCTTCAGAACCGTCAATCGTTACGGTGCTTGATGCCCGTAAGTTTGGATGCGGAAGTACTCCTATCTGAGAGATTCGGACTGTTGGATGCGAAGATTCCCGTCAAATTTTACCACTTGGTAAATGACACAATGGTGTTGATACGGAGAATCCAGGCAGAGGAAAATGAGCTTCCGGTGTGAATGTCTACCATGTTCCCACGGATAGCGGCTACATTAAGACTCTCCATAACAAGGATGATGAAAATGGATTAGCTGAAGGTAAAATTCCACTGGAGTAATCTTTGGGATAACACGTAATTTATAATTTCCTAGATTCAAGTTTCCCATAAAGCTCTCCCCCAAACTGGAATTGAATTTCGTGGTAGTGTGGCTTCAACTACGTAAGTTTGAAGCTGGAATATGATGTTCCATTATTTTGATAAGTAGTGGGCAAAAAGCTGTTCCGATAAATATTATGTTGTAGTGGTAGTAGTAAGTATTGTGAAACGTAGCAATGAGTAGTGGAGTGGAACACATTCGATCGCAGAATGTATTTTTAGGCACGATCGCGTCGATGCCCATCTTCACTGCCCCAACGTTCACTTTTGTTTAGGCTCTTGCCAGACGCTCGTCGCAGGGAGAGTAGGGTTGTAGAAAGTTCAAACTGTGGGCTGCTGCCTGCTCGTTGGGCCACCTGCCGAAAATCACTTACCGCTCCTATCCTGCTGCCTCAAGGTATAACCTCGCCCTATCTGACTGCATCGCTCGTTGATTTGTGTGAACCAAACGTGGCGCAAGATAAAAAACAGCCGGCTTCCTGTCTTGGCGTGATTGTGCAGTGGAGCACACGCATCAGTTGGCCCAGATCGTGGAAGGCCAAGCTGTAACACGTCTTGTACTGCTATTCGAGTGGCTGATTTGCTTGATTTGGCTAGTGAGTACCATTCACTATTCCTGTTTTGCCTATGACCTATGGCGCATATGACCGCTGACAGAAACATAATGCTATAGAAGGCACGTGCACATTATTACTCGTGGAATGAACGGTGATCAGCACATCCAGCAGCGCCGATATAATCCTATATAAAGTTCATAAATAGTCAGTATTATGGTTTGAATTGCTATGAAGGAATTCGTTGGTCTCCGTATTCGGGATTTATGTGAAAACCTTGTCAAGTTTCCCAGATCATACGTATGGACCAATCAGAGATGGAGAAGGTTATTGGGAAGTAGGATGGAGATTCAGAGGGGTGTCTGATTTAACAGCTAGTTTTCCGCTTCACTATCTACACCCCCTCCATAAGACAGACGATAGTGACCACCCGATCAGGTAAAGCGAAAAGTATCCAATTAGAATAAAACCAGATAAATATATTTGGCTTTAAATATATTTAGGAAAGGTGTGTGGTTTAAGGCACTCCTGAATCAGCTAGTTCGACCGTGGCAGGAAGCCCTAGACATTATCTAACGATATAGCACCGAAACACACTCGATAGCTGGACCGCCGTCGGAGGGGGGGGAGAATAGCAATTCCGTGCCCACTTACACAAAACCGGCATAGATTTACTGAGGTCGGTTGTGTTGAAAGAAACCAAGAGTAAAATGATGTCTGAGTGTCTATCTAGGATAGACGAGGGAGTATGCACAATGGTGTCTTGAGGTGAGACACGAAACAATGGTGCCATTTTTGGCTGGACATCAGGATGCAGAAGAAACGACATGAAGAGTGTGGGCGTGAAACTGTTGACTGTCGCGCTGACCTTAGACGGTCACCACAAAGGGATACCATGATGTCTTATCCTGGGCTGAGTTTATATCTCCTAGGCTAAATCTTCAACCCATGAAGGGTTGAAAACATTTGGATTCATGGGAAACGCATACCGGGGGAGCTGGTTCATTGTTCAAAAGTTCTGAACTAGGTGAGATTTTCTGTAAGCCAACAATCACTAGCAGAAAGCCAAGGAAAATGGTGAGGCAGCACACACAAGTAATGCACTGAATGCTCATTGTTTTGTTGAGAATTGCCGAAAATAATTATTCAAGATCCTTTTGCAATAGGTTAAAGAATGCGATGTCTGCTGACTTTCTCCGAAGGGAGCGAAGAACTGTTTGGGATTTCGCTATCCTGGCAAATGAAAGGCATCACAAGGCAAGTCTTTTGTGTCTTCGGAATGAAGTCGAGGACGGAAGAAACAGGGGAGGAGTCTAATCTGTCGAAATCGGACAAGATGCTGGTGTTTGGTGGAGCTTTGAAATGTTAAATCAAAATATACCCGTTTGAGAGATTTCCGTCAAATTTTACCACTTGGCAAATGACCAACGATGTTGATACAGGGATTTCAGGCGGGAGAAAATCAACTTCGACAGGAGTAATATACCAGTTACGGAAAAATTGTGTGCGACCAAATATGTCAAACAGCTTGTCCCAAATTCCCAAATTCAGTTGATTTGCACAACGTTTCATGCCCATTGTGATCGATCTGTTGTTTTACACTTTACCGAATGATAAATGCTATCGTCCGCACTCTCGTTCCCATTTTGGTACTAATCCGACCTAGAAAGACCGTCTGCGCTTCTAACAATTAATAGTAGTCTGATGAGGCCCTGGATGCCCTAAAATTCATTACATCATAACGAGGTGTTCATTGCGATAAAAATCTAGCCGGCCACCAACGATGGCATTTGATTTTTTATATCAAAAATGTCGTTTGGCTGCTTTTTCCTACCTAAACAACAGCCATTTTACTTCACCGTAAAAAATAACCACTCTATGTTGTTAAACTTTAGTTGCCTGCGGACAAACAGATGTTACTTTGTGCATCCAGATGATCGGAAAAAACTGTTCAGAGGCGGTTGATTTGGTTCGACCGTCCTGTACCGGGATCTGTGTGGCCAGAAGCACTGCTGCAAATGTCTGGCGCGGATCCACAGATTAACAGAGTAACGAGGTCGTCAAAAAATCATTGTGTGGTCATCAGTTAATTTGTTGCACTCTTTCTATAGATGCACCTACCAAGAAAAAAGGTCATGCGAAAGCAGACAGAATAAAATCCGCCTGTTTTACAACAAGTTGCATTTCGCTAAAGTTACAGTTAAGAAGATCGGTGTCAGCCTGTCCCCGTTTGCGATTGTTGTCGGGCCGGTTGATCCTCGGTGTCCATGCGAATCGGCTGCGCACAATGACCAGGTTTATGCAACCACGTAAATACAACCTCAACAACAGCGAAGAGTCGAATTCCTTTTTATTTCGAGTGAGTTGCTGAGGATTGGTACATTACCTGAAGTACTTCGGCCGTAAACGACACTATGATGAGGACCGTTCGAAAACATGGTCACCGAACTGGAAATGAGCTCCACCCGTTAACCACATTTGGTAATGTTCACGATCTCCTTGTTTTACGACCGTGGACGCTAACTCAGAGGGATTTTTCTACCGGAATCTTACTTGTACCTCTTCTGCTGCAGCAATCGATTTTTCCTTCACTATTCCTCTTGGTGATACTGCACAGATTGCTAGCAAATGGTAATCTTGCATTTTCTATATTTCTAGATGACCTTCAGTCTCCATTACAGTGTTCGCTATTCTGATAACGATCATTTAAAATGACGTACAGATCACCTACATATCTGCATTCATGAGTGATAGCTGTTTTGCTTGTGAGCCTTGTAGATGTTCTCACACAGTCGCGTGAGAACGCAATGACTTGGTGCGAAGGCTTTGCTGGCACGGCGTTATTGTGGAGCCATTCGGCCTAGAGCTTGTGAGGGTGACAATGCAATCGAAGAACAGTCTTGGTATCATCGGTTCGACCCACCGGGAAACTTCGCTCAGGGAAGTTTCGTATGTGCATTTTGGGATCACTGGCTGAATTTGTCTTCACGGTGCTAACGGACAGAAATTGATCTCTGTTGGTCGCACCATAATGTGTTTTCTGCAGATCGTTACAAGAGCAAATCCGCACCAAATTTTTCTAAAAGTACCTAAAACAAGCCAAATAGAGAAGCCATAAAGTCTCCTGCGGATGCATGCGTTCAAAACTCGATTTCGACGACAGTGGCGAGGCGATCGTCCTAATGTTAACATGTGGCAACCGCGCAATCATTTGCGACGCTGATATCTTTGGAACCATGAAAGTGGGGCTCAAAATACTCCGGCACTTTATTCCGAGGTGTTTATAACTACGCCACTGAATTCCACCTTTAAGAATTTTGGACCAGCCTTGGCTCGGTGCACTGTAAATCTGACCATTGGCTGAATGCACAAACATATGATAGCAGTCTCGGTGTTGCTCGATTTCCAAGCACTTTTCTGTATCAGCTTCTTGAGCAAAACACAGACTCGTAACGTCTAACCATAAAACTTCGATCATCAGCCAGTTGGAACCGATACTACCACAAACAAACACATCAGTTTCAATGATTTCCATTGAAACATTCTAGGACAGTTTAAAATACTCTATTAAGCGATACATAACACCCAATACTTCTCAGCTTATACCATTAGTTTATTGCTGAACTGTATTACAGTCAGCTTGGACCACAGTCGGTCGTTTCAGGGTGGTAAACTTCCCCTTTATACTAGCGTTAAAACCCAAGTGATCCTGTGGATAACATTTTGAACGGCCCAGTTTGGACCTCTCCCCATACGGGAACCTTGGAATTACGTGATCAACTTAACAAGTAAATAAGAGCAAAATAGTTATGGGATAAATGCATTTCGCATATTCTCTTCCGCCTTCAGAAGCCTAACGCACTGCCTTTTAGATAGTTTAGGTAAGTTTAAGACAAGGCCAGCAGCGCGTAAAACTAAGGCCGTCTCAGAGTAATTCTGAGGCTTTTCGATCAGCGAAGACAGGCTCTGTTGCCCTTACTGCTTTGTTCAAGCCTTGAGCTCAACTGCTGGCTCCGTCTGGAAG
>SJOL01009160.1:879754-928142 GCA_004794785.1 Opisthorchis felineus | reverse complement strand
AGTGATCCTGTGGATAACATTTTGAACGGCCCAGTTTAGACCTCTCCCCATACGGGAACCTTGGAATTACGTGATCAACTTAACAAGGAAATAAGAGCAAAATAGTTATGGGATAAATTTATTTCGCATATTCTCTTCCGCCTTCCGAAGCCTAACGCACTGCCTTTTAAATAGTTTAGGTAAGTCTAAGACAAGGCCAGCAGCGCGTAAAACTAAGGCCGTCTCAGAGTAATTCCAAGGCTTTTCGATCAGCGAAGACAGGCTCTGTTGCCCTTACTGCTTTGTTCAAGCCTTGAGCTCAACTGCTGGCTCCGTCTGGAAGTGTTGTACATACTTTCCTTCAACGGCAAAATGTAAACAAAGGAAAAGGAAACTACTCACAAGGTTGCTGGAAAAACCTCGATAGCAACCTCGTCAGTAGTTTTATTTATGAAAATACACTGCAATATCTTGAATATCGTCCCAGCTGAAACATGAGGCCATCTTTATGCAGCACATTCAGTTGAAGAATATCATAAACGACAGAGATTCAGCTGGGCTTCAGGTGAGCCGTCTGTGAAAACCAAATTGATTTGCAGATGAGTACATGTGTCGAATTAACAGATACTTGTTCTAACACGTTTTTCTACTCTTTGAATGTCACCGCCAGCAGGATTGCTCAAAGTGCAACAAAAGGTTATACAGATGATATCGAGGTCATATGAACCGAAGTTTCAGTCCTTCAGTCCAAACCATGAAAAACTACAAGACTATGATACTCCTTTCACCGAGATCCTCATTTTCACAGAAGAGGCGAACTTTTTCATCAAGCATCCGGCTTTGGAATACACTAATAAATTAGGTTGACAAGTTACAGTATCCCCTTGGTCATTCAAGGAGACATCTTGAAAAAGGCAATTAAGATTTTTAACCTTGCTTTCCCACAAACGCCTCTGGTTCTTAGAGGGGGGAAATCCTCCCTCCGCGGACTGACGGTGGGTACAAGCAAATTTCAACTTGTGATGCTGACCTCATTCTAGATAATGCCAAATTTACCTAATTCCGCCGACTTCAAACAAGTCGGAGTACGAGTACGAGTGCTCTTCGATAGCTCGCGACCTGTTTCGTCCTCCTTGAAGCTCATCATTGAGGCACAGTCCCTGAGTTTTTTCAACTTTACTTTCTCCCTGAATTCCAGGTTTTAAGCAATTGCATTCATGTGCAACTTAGGCAGAAGACTCAACTGAATCCGACCCGAATCTCTCGTTTGGGGTAATCTTCAACCGAATGTCGTGTCAAATGGAATGTGAAGCGACCTCTGTGCAGAACATTCAGTTGAAGAATACAATGGAGGTACGAGTGACTCTCCCGTTAACATCAGAGTAATGAGCAAGTTAGCATATTTTGCCTATTTCGTATATTTTGGTGTTCAATCGGAACTTGAAGTTGATGAAAACTCGGGGACTGCGACATCTGATAAACCATAAGAAAGAAAAAACCGATATTTGGCTGTCGGACACCGTTTGTCATAGCCTTGTTCAGTTCTGGCTTTATTGTGGACCGCACCTTCGAAGTTAGGTGCGATCCGCGTGCTTCGGAATCAAGTTCCTTACAACGAAAGATTACCGGCAAAATCTAACACAGATCTGTCTACCGAAAAGAGGATGAAGACAGTGCCAAAACTGTTCTAAAATAGCCATTTATATGTACACTAAGTTGATCTACTTGGATGCAGAAGTTTCATCGCCCATCAATTTGTCATCATCAGTGTGCAGTGGATTAGCTGTGCCTAGTGGTGTAGGCTTTGGACAGGGCTGCTTTGCGTTTGTGTACCTTCCGTTGTCAGGTTATGACTACCGTCTACGACTGTCCGTTTGGATGGTCAATCTTACTGGTTGGCCGGTTGGCCCAAACTCAGATTGGTCGACATTCAGCTGGCTTTTGAATATGGCCTCTTTGAGTTGGACCCGAAGGTCGTGGTCTCGTCTGTCTGCGGTCACTTCTTACAAGTGATAAGACTTCACACATCTTTCAAGACCTTACGGATTTTGTGTGTAAGAATTAGAGTTAAACATTCCCGCTGTTGGATATGGTTGGGACCTATGCTGCCTATGCCTCCCGGGGATTTATCACACCGAAAATTACGTCCAACCATCTGGTTTGCCTTACGTGGTATTCTGAATTCACACGGATATTCTCAAATTCCATTTGCCTGCCAAACCTGAAGATCATGGCCATATTGTTCTGATCAGAGAGACGTCTTTTATGCAGGAAGTTACGGTTTCTACTTGACTTCAGCTGGTTTCTGTTACTAAATCGATTGTTGTAGGGCAGCGGATACAGCTCGCAAATTTATCAGTGAGTCTGAAAGTGTCAAATGACCAACTGTGCCATAACAGAATACCCGAGTGAACAATATTTTGGTCAGCTAACTGAGGATTCGAATACGGTACAAAGAATCAGAGCACCTATACATCCCTGAACTCTGTTATTTTGAGGCAAATTGCGACAAACAGGCAGACAAAAATAAGGCTAATTTTTACCCCGAAATGTTGCATCCGTTTTCTTGTACACTGCGTAGTGGACAAGAGAATATTTGCAATGTACTTCTGCCACCTCAAAGAGAGCTTTCGAAGGGAGACAGCTCCTAAGCAGAGAGTGAAGTTTCCCTGTTCGAAGATTATTCCCACTACGACAAATAGGTCGTTCCAAAAGGGAGTAACTTCGCACAGAATGCAGTCTGGTTATCCCGGTTGAAGATTACCTTCTCTGCACATTGGATGTCATACATACAGGACACTAATCAGTGCCGTTGAAAGATTGCTGATGCGCGTTTTAGAGTGTGCCAATTAGGAGATGTAACTACTGAATACAGGTATCACCCAGCCCACGGAAATGATAAACGGTATTCGCCAATGAAATGCACTTTAGAGTGTACGCTAAACCAACGTGACCTCTGTACGGAAATTTCAACTTTACTTTATTTAGCTTGAAAACGGCCTACCTGGACGTAGAGCTACAGTGGAGGCTGATAGATCATGGTTACCGAAGCTGAGCCTCGGATTCAAAAATCCGACACACGAGATATTATGAGGGGAGGGATATTTAAGTAGTCTCAACTCTAGCCTTTGAATCAACAGTCTGACCCCAACATGGCTTGTTTGAGGGTCTCCGTGGGGGGTCTTGGCTAGCGTTAAGGACTGGATTTCCGGCTCACTTGTCTGTGAAGGTTGTTCCGGCCAGAAAACGCGGGAAATAAGACGTAGATACCTAGCTGCTGATGTTGCTGCACATAACAGGTGCATTCGGGGCTGCATCGTGTTCTTCGTAAGGTCATTTTTCTCTGCCATAATGCGCCGAAGGTCATGGTTAACCTTCGAGGGCTCAGTGGGCGGTTTTCATGGCCAACATTTTGATCCGTCCTTCGAATACCCAAGTGCTGGTCACCTGGAGGAAACAGCTTACTACTCTTACACTTCTGATGAAGGAGACAGTACGACATCGCATTCAGGCCACCTCGTAATAAGAATGTTCGGTCCTCCTTATCTGACTGTCATCCTAAACTCCTTCAGAAAAGTTTAAATCTTGAGCAACGAAGTTCCATTCGGTACAGCCCAATGAACCACTGTTGCAGTGAAGTCCGACAACCCTATCAGGGTGACAGTTATTGGTCGAATGCAAGAAGTCAGTAATCTGGAGCATTCAAATTTGGCTGTAATGCAGCTACAGGCAGTTCTGTTAAGCTTCGAAATCCGTAAATGGACAGTATGACAATTAGCTGAGTGTCTGAAGCATGCAGAACTTCCGCTCTGTGGCTTACAATGATATTAGTTATTCCCTCATCCAACTATTGCTTACCGATTACCTTGAAGCGTGAAAACCACACATTTTGAAATTTCACATGATAAATAAAGAGAAAGGCTCACTTGTGAACTGAATGGGGAAAAGTCCTCTACGATCTCAGTCTAATGGAAGGCAGATTGGAGAAATGACGTTGGTACATTATTTTTCACAACTCTCATTATCATCACCATCACCAGCTGCCGCGCACTTGGCCGCAGTGTGCAACATTGGGGAAAGAACGCCTTAGCAGAGAGTGGAAAGAAAGGAAAGGAGTGAGTCTGACACAAAAAGCCTTATTTCATCAGGAAAAAGGCCAAGCCTAAGGTGTTTACATGGTCAAACATCACTGAAATGAACACATTAACACGACATCCTTCACAGAATCCATCTAACATAAGCAAGGTATAGAAGGACAGGTAGACTTTTGTTAGAGTTTGAATTAGAAGTCAGCTGCTGGCCACTAGGATCGGTGGTATTTCAAGCCCCGTAAGGCTCCTCGTTATCAATAAGGAGGATCACGTAAGCTCCGGCGATCAGTTCGATTGTGGCCAATCCTGATTCACTCACATGTCGTGATCCGTCACCCTAGTACTTTCTTTCAACAGGGTTTGGTAATATAAAACAACGTTTTCTTTGGTGGATGGTGTTCCAGCATTACGGTGTTCCATTACGGATCTTCAGTATCTAAGGGTAAGTTTTCTTTACTGTCCTGTGATTTCGCTCAATTACTAAGTACTCGTTTACACAACCTTTCTTTACGGACACACTCCATTCATGTAAACCCTGTCTCGCTACAGAAAGGTTTTAAGACCATTAAGGTTTTCAGACGGATTGGTCAATCTTCACATTTCTAAAGTAAGACAGTTCTAGCAGTTGCTGTGTACACACAACCCTTTCACTTCAGTGGGACTTATTTCTGATGCCACAAATGACGCAAATTGACAAATGTCACCCATGCCCTGGTAATACGTTCACTTACTTTATTTGTGACAGCAAGATCTTGACACCTGCAGCTGTCAGGATATGAAATCTCATCAACAAATTCAGCCTCCGTATTCTGAGGGTCCAAAGGAGTATCAAAAGTGGGATATTCAGGAGCAAGGCTATGTACTCTGAAAGTGCGATGAGCATGCTACCAGCACTAGATAACCATCGGTGTTTCATTTAGGATATTCGTGTGGGCATACGGTCGAGGAATCATAGCACACTGTCATCCGCATTATTCAAGTCTGTCACTATTCCTCCAGACATGATTCTCATTCCTAGATTAACTTGCGCACACGAATATCGTTCCACGTCATCGATCAAGCTACTCGAACATAAGTCCCGTACATTTAAAGTATGAACGGGACTGTAACGAGAAGTAGTCATAAATGGCTACAGTAGAACCTAATAAAGTCTTATAAGTCAGAGGTCTGTAGAGATCCCTGAAATGAAATTTAGGACAGCTAGTTATACGCTTCAACTTGGGCGCAGCTGAGATGTCCTGTGTCACCAACGGTTTAATCTATTTAACATTATTGCAAGGGTCATCAGCCTAAGGCTGGATATCGGTACAAATCAGATGCAAAAACTAAATTAGCGCCACTTATGGTCAGAGGTCTCCTGTGTATGTTGTCTTGTCATTTGTAGTCAACATATGCTTTATTCGAAATCAAGTACATATAGTGGTCCTCCTCGTTTAACCGACATTACAGCTCTGGTATGCAGATTTTACATTGGTAGTTGATCAGATGGCTGTTGATCCTTTCCTCTGTTTGGTAATTGGCTCGCAAACATTTCTTCACCAATCGAGGAGGCTGCTTGGGCTTGAACAGCCTCCAAAGGCTTGAACAGCCTCCAAAGGCTATCTGATATTCATTGCTTGAGTGGCTAATTGGTACTAACCTTCCTCGTAATCCCATCAGTTCTTTTCGAACAGTGGTGCATTGGGTTCGACATTCCATTCATCTGATTGGTGCATTGGGTAGCCTGCTTCCGAGGCCAGCTATTCTTGTTCTGACTGGTCAACTTCTTAGTTCTGTTACGTCGTGGCCTGCATTCCTTGCATAGTACATTCGGCACTTTGAAAAGACAAAATCATGAACGAACGAGTTATAAGGGCTGTAACAATCGCATATCTTTTATTTCTGCAACTTCTGTTGCAGCAGTTCCTCATCTGTTCCCATAAGAACACATCGATTGCTCTACTCTAAGGCAAAGAAGTATCCAAATCAAGTTTTACTCTTATCAGGTCTCACCAGTGGTATATATCCTTGTTCGCGCCGAGATTTGACATTTACAGTGCGAGGTGCGCCCCATCGACAGCCACATAAAAGTGGATTAGCAATATCCTAAAACGTACTCCTCAAAATACGTAGTTTCTTCCAAGCGAGCCATGCGAGCAGGAGGACAGTATGCACAGTAAGCTAATGCCGGGCATCCGAGTCCCGCAACTAGTTTATCTGCACCGTGATCGTTATACTTTTTCGCAAATCCATGTGTCAATTGGTTCCGGTTAGCTGTTGTAAGCACTCAGTTAGATCCGACCACAGTCTTCCTGCTTTAGGATAGAAAGTCAGCGAATAGCTCATACAGTGACTGCAGTCTACTCATTTGTGGTCAAAATCTATGCTTACATTTCCATCAGTTCCATCTGACGTTTCCTAGGTCATTCAGAACTAAGCAGTCTTTCTGAACACTGAAGACATACACTGAACAGTGTACATCGGAAAATACCTTGAGCTTGCCGCGAAGGTAAACAATCACACAGGCACCTAATGTGCTATTTCGCACTGATTCAACGGTCTTCTTCTGGTGCATGTATCGCAGACTAGGTCTTAACGAATAAGTGAATGATCTATCACAACACTGGGCCCCAAGATGTCTTCCGTATGCGGGTGATTTGAAACAGTGTTTTGGAGAACAGTGTTGTCAAAATTGGACCAGATACAATGTGCTCTGTGCAAACTATTCGACTGGATACATCTCAGCAGCAATCTCGTTCAGCCTTTGTAGGATCACCCTTTTGGTGAACTGACAGTCAGAGGTGTGACAGCCCTTCCGAGTTTTGAGGCGATATCTGATTACGAGCACCATCTACCAGTCGACTTACTTGGGCCATCAGACAACCCACTGACCATAGGATCTAAACGATATTTTCACTTCTATTATTCACAAACGTCAAACCTACTTTCGTTTATGGACAAACACAGACAAAGCAGAACAAATTTGACGCCAGAATCATCTTCATTATCTGCTGTAAAAGCTGCGTACTTGCCTTACAGTGATTTCAGCTGCCACAGTTTCGTTCACCATCGATTTGGGGAGGTGGGCAGATAGCTGCGCATTGGAGACGGTAGCTGGTATAATTGATGCGCAAATACAGGGTTGTCAGTGGACTTATAATCAGGGAGATTGGGAGGGGACCTATGCATTGAAGGCAATAGCTGGGATACACGAGCGCCATTGAGGGTGCGACTGCGCCATGTTTGACAATGTCTCCAACCATTGATATGTCCTGTCTTGGGGTCCCCATCCAGGGAGACTGCAATGACCAACTCAGCTGAGTTTGCTGGTAGTGGCTTTCATATTTAGCTGCCAAGTCATTGTTCGACCTCACCTGGCTCTTTTCCACCCTTCAAGTGCTTGTACGAAAGATCCCTTCAAGGACTTCGGTCGAATGGCACGCAGAGCACGTGGCCAAACCAGCTAAACCTATGCAGTGTGATCAGTTCATCTATCGTGGGTGAGTTTTTTCTCCCGAAAACCATTCGACGTACTTCAGCATTTCTGATCCGGTGTTCCCACCAGACTCGGCCATTGCTCCGAAGACATCGATGGTCAAACACTGAAAGTCTTTTGACGTCCTCGCGGCACAGCGGCCAGGTTTCTGATCCGTATAGTAATATGGAGCGCACCATAGCATTGTAAACACGACGTTTGACGGTTAAGCTGATGTCACGCCTACGCCACAGGTGACGCAGGTTCACAAAAGCTGCTCCGGCCTTCCCAATCCGAATGGACATATAATCTTTCGCGAGACCACCGGAACTGATACAGCTGCCCAGGTAAACAAATTTGTCTACTATCTCAGTCGGTTCATCCGCAAGCCTGAGGTAGCATTTTACACTGTGCAGGTGTGAAGCACATGCCAAACCGTGAGACGGAATTATTTAGATTATTTAATATTGTTTGCATTACCACGCGGTCAGATCCAAGAAGAGTTATATCGTCTGCTTACTCGATATCTGAGAGCAGACGCCCCGGGAGCACTTCGACCCCACAGGCTTTAGAGGCTGGCTGGCGTCAGAAAATGAAGTCGGTTTTAGGTTCCCGAAATCTCTCATACTTAGTTTGACCAGAAAGTTCAAGTGAATCCTCGATGATGCGCAGAAGACATAGGGCTGACCTGGTCTACATGCGGATGATATTACGCGGAAATCTTGGCGTTCAGTTCGGAAGTTTTTTCAACTGTAATCAAAGGAACCGTCTCACATGAACATCAGCTGAAGCTATAGAAGACCACTAAACGGCACCTGAATCTGTTTCTCATTGACAAGAATGGCCAGCGTACTGCCCAAGGTTGTACTGTGTACGACGAGGGCTTCTGAGAGCTGACAATTCCATAAGACAAAAGGATGATAGAAGGTGATCTCTATGTGAATCAACGGAACACTTGCGGAATCCCATGTGCTTCATGAATTAACATCAGGCCGGTCGAACAAAAAGTGAGCAAGCCACACGGGATCGCACTCTCTGCTATCTATCCCTGAATCATTCAGTAATTGATGGAACTGTGTAATAAGACATTTTTCAAGGCTGATTAGCAGACGCATAAAAACTACTCTCCAACATCAAGGAACAAGTTGAGTTTTTTTTCTTGGAAGCATTTATTTGTCATACTGAAGACAGTGAAGACAGACTTTCTTAAGATGTGAAGTCTGAATTAATCCTTTTAAGTAGCCGGACAAGATCGTTTGTCGATAACTTTTGTCTGAGTGGCAAACACTACAAGCGGAAGGAATTCGTCAATAAAGGGAAGCGGTTAACTTGACACCTGCTTTATCTGCGATGTCTCAATAATGTAGATCTAACCTGAGCAGCCTATATCGGTCCCATAAACTTTACTGACATCATCAGTATCCTCTGTGAGTTTACGGCTTCGTTTTCAGTGCCTAAGAGCCCGGCGCCAGGAAGTTTTCTCAACGTCAAAAATACGCACTAGGTGCCTATTTACAGGACAGTTTGCACATACTCTTTTGGTTCCGTTTCAAAATTCGATTCGCCTTAGAAAGCTTGGACATGTGTGTTTACGCAGATCTGAATGAGGTTCACTGTTCCATCTTGACTCGATGCTTTCATTAGTTTCGACATGGTTGCCCCGTCAGTCAGCTCGCATGGTCGCCCCTTCAATCACGAATAAATACGAAACCTCAGACTTCTGTCAAACTTCTGAGAGTTTACAACCTGAATATTGGTATAGGGTGCCAGCCTTCGATGAAAACAAATCACGCGTGGCAACTGATCGGAGCTACCCTACACCAAACGTCAATCAGAACATCCCAGGTAGATCATTTACCGGAGTGACGTATTTCGCTAATGACCTACATGTCAGTTCTCCAGGTTGTGTAATTTATTAGAGACCTGAATAGCTACCACGCAACTAGACTGTAAACGAGCACCGAACTAATTGCGCAATACACCGGACAGGTATCATTCGCAATATGGTCTCTATTTGTGTTAACGTAAGTCGACATAAAAGGGATTTCGTTTACGTGTCTTGTTACACCTTCATTGCCTAGATGTCCGTCCTATGTCCTGCAAATTAACACGTTTCTTCTCACGTCCCCTCAGCTCCGGACGTCTGTTGATTGTTGTCGCTTGCCATGTAGAAGGCTTGTAAAAACATAGAGTAGGTCACAATTGAATGACGAACGCGACAACTACAAACGTAATCTGGTTGAGCGCAGGAAGCCTGACCGAAATAGGGTCACCTAAATGGGTACATTCCTGTTGCTGACTGGTGTTCACCTTGATTAGTCGTCAGTCCTCAATTTTTACTCCAAAATCTAATGTTTTGAAGCGCCACAATAGAATTCAGTGCATAGTCGGTCTCCATTCGGTACCCTATTAATCAGTCGCCCGGTTTTGATTTGCCCCCAGATCTTCAAAAACCGCACTCGTTGACATTAAGACAATAACCATAGTTAGTAGCCGCCCGAACATAGACGAGATGTTTCATACAGACAATTCTCATAGAGAAGCAACGTAACGTGGGATTGATAGACTAACCAAAATTGCAACACAGATTATTCCGTTTGTGACCGATATCTCAGTAGCTCCTACGTTTAGACACCTTGGGGGAAGGAAGAGTTGTGTTTATGAATTCCTAACTTTCTGCTCGTATTCCGGAACTAGCCACAATCAGACCGGACTTCATAAGAGTGGTTACCACACAAAAGTAATTATTGTCGATACGTACGGCGACTAGAGGATATGGCGTAGCACAGCTTAAGTGAGCTCACATTCATCCAGTCCCTTCACCGCTATCATGATTGCTCTGTCCCCTTGAATAACAGTCTCCTGCTAACCTCGAGTTTCCTACGAAAACGTATTTCTCAAAAGTAACATGAAAACAGAGTTGAGGGTGATACCGACTGAGGTTGTATTGACTAAAATTAAAGAGCGAAACTATTTATACCAAGTTTATCAGTTTGGAACGAAAAATTGCTAACGGCTGCATCATTTCGACCTATCAATAAATCTCTCAAACCGTCGATGAGACTTATCGACTTTTTCCAATCCAGGCCCCTATTCTTGCCAAGCTGCACATTCAAAGCGCTTGTAACTCGAAACGCTATTCAGTCCCAGCCTTTCAGACAACTTTAGGTGCGATGGTAGCCCTCTAAACATTTGAAGGAGTAGACCCGGCAACCTGGGTAGTCGCCAATTGATTTGGAGAACGTTGGAAAACATCGTCATCGACGGAATACTTCCATGAAGCAAACAGGACACGGACGTTACTTCGGGATAGACCATGAACTTGTTCACTTCTGATATTCTTGTGATTTGGTGATGCGGAAGCGGCTAGTCTGCAATGAGAGCATTCTAATGGCTAACAGTTATTCTACGATACTACCACAGGCTACACTGTGGCCGTTTCTCTAACCGTACCTTCACCCACACACTATGCAGTCCAGTTTGTTCAGGATACAGCCTATCTGCGGTCTACTAATGCCATACTGGGAACTGTAGGACACTCGTCTGTGTACGACAGGTATATGGTAAACAGCTAATGGACCTAATTCAGTCAGAGCGCGTGGAGATGATAGGTGTATCTCCTACTTTCGACCGACCGCTGTAGCCCAGACTAAGCTAAAGCTCCCACCACACTGCACATTATCCTATCTGTAGATTTTGCATGCGTCAGCTTTTACATTCAATCACCCAGGTCTACCAGGCTCTTAGATCTTCTACTCTATATGTCCATGACCGTCTAAACTGGTTGTCCGACCCGTATGACCGTTCTGCTTATGTCTTGTCACACCCAAATAAGTGCGCTTATGCTCAGTATCCTTTGTGAGTCCAAGTTGCGTAGGTTTGTCTATGCATTGGGTACTGCAACGAAACGCCACATCACTCGATTTTTATGCCCCAATTTCAGACGAACGCCAACGAACTAGATGGCTTGCATAATCCCATTGCTACATGGCGCACTTTTTTCGCTTTCCTGCGGGACCACCCAAGGGGTACAGTCCGTCGAGGAAGACACACATGTGATCGATGCAAAATAATCCAGGCCCTTGAATTCGCGCGTCTGCGTGATCAGGTGGCTGAATCAGCTGATCGTGAGTGCGGTCTAACTCGCTTAGCGCAAATGTCAGAGCGACTGAACTTGACATCTTAACAACTAGCCCATCAACATGAAAGAACTCCGATAAGCACTGTTGCAAGTCAAAACTTACTTGCGCGTTGAACTAAGCATGCTATACCGTTTTTCGCATTGATCCGACTGATCTAGTGTTAGCGAACTGTAGCTCACCTTAAGTGAATGTCATCACGCTTTCGCCACTAATACGAAGTGATAGTTGGGGTGCCTACCTTTACGCTTTATAACTAGAGAAGGGTAGGTCTCCACGCGTCGTTCTCATCAGTTGGGTTGGCAAAAATAGAAACGTTTTGCCTTCTTTTCAGTAGGTTGTTTTGTAGATATTCCCTAATGGATTGCGAACTCACAGTTGACAGAAGCCGCGGGTTTTGTGATAAACCAACGCGTCAAAGTCCACACAACTTTTCGTAGCAAAGCGTGTGAGCGTACCTCATAGGTGACTCTCAAAAACAAAAGTGTTGACTGAGACCGCCAGTTTTAGTGCCCCGCCGACCCACTGCAAGATTCTGGACGGACCGGAGTACGAAGAAGTCGGTGAGAGTGTCTTCCTGTGGTTTTAGCGGTTCAGTTCTCACTACGGGGAACTGTCGACATGGAGAAAGAGCAGCGAGTTGATCAACTTTAACTCCGATGTTTAGAACTTGTGTCAACCTCAGGCTGTTCAGTGCATACGGAACAAAGTAGATTCTGGAGGCAACGACAAACAAGAAAACTTATAAAATCAGGCCCTTCGGGTTTATCCTAATGACGACTTCTTAGCGTCAGGAACGCCGGATCTCTACAATCCGGCTGAATTGGACCTTCTTAAAAGGCTAACATATCACCCACTGGAGCTCAGTGATGTTTTCTCGAATGACAGTCTAAAATAGCAGCTGACTAAGAAACAGTGGCAACATTTTTGCTCTGTAGAAACAAACGTTTCATTTTATCCCCAAATTCCGAAATATGCACATTAACCGACTGCTAATAGAAGCCGTTTGTGCGAACGCATAAGTGACGGAAGCGTCTTCATATCGACTGAAGACATAACAGTGGTGTACTGCAGTGCGCGATGGCTGCGTAGGTGAGCGGGGTAATGGAATATGGTTAAAGTTGCGTCGATTTTGTGAGAGCTGGAAACGTGCGAAGATTGGGTTAGAACGATAGTAATGGTCTGAAGAAATGTCTCACAGTTGATTGTTTCATCCGTCTCAACAAGGGGCTGAAATCGAACTCATCCGTTTTATATAGCTACGTTACTTGAGGCGAGTCAAAGTGATTACCATTGTCGTGTAGGTTAGCCAAGTGCTTGACCGCCAGTCCAGACAGTTTAAAGCCTTTCGCACACTCCAGTTTGAGATATAACCGAAAGGTAGTTGGTTCCGTTTTGATTTCCGTATTTCTGGGTCACCATTTTGAGTCGACCGAGACCGATTTTGCGTCCTCTTCAAAATAGTGAACACATGTATCATGAATGCGAGCAATGATGCTTAGGTTGACTGATATGATAGTTCCAAGTTAACCGTTTCCGTGGCTAACTGTCGATTATTTTCACGAATCATGCGACAGAAATTCCAAACTATGCTTCTAAATTCTGTTTATATACCAGGTTTCACCTGACCTCTTATTGATTACGGCTAAACTCAAAACGGGATACTGCAACCAGTCTTCAGTAATCAGAAAAGCAAACTTCATGGAATAGTTTGCAATTCGCCCACAGGTTATAGCTGCTGCTAAGGTGGTTGCCACTTGGCATAATTATAAGCACTCACTCCACTCATTGAAGGGTTAGCTTCTACATCTGTTGCTGACCCGTTTTATGAGTAATTTTCAGAAGGTCCGAATAGAGATTTTACATTACAGATCGGTCAGCCAGGGTGATTATAAACTATAAACTATAAACATGCAGAATTGCCTGCACTGAAAAACTATTTGCACAACAGCATTTCAGTGCTGTTTGGCCGGTCCACTGGAAGCAGTGGAACGCTATGCCTACCTCGGAAGTTGTGTTAGCGCTGACGGTAGTGTGACATACTAACCCAAAGCAAGAATCTCAAGGACCAGAATTACTTTAACCGATTTGCACCACTTGTGGCAACAAAAAGGCAAATTGCTGGGTCTCAAAGGAAGCATATACCAGACAACAGCTTGGGCCGTATTGTTGACTGAATGAAAGACTTAGGCCACTTTGGTTGGAGGACCTGAAACATCCTCAGGTCTCTGACTACCGATGCCTGAGAACTATGGCTGAAGTTGGCTGGAACCAACGAATCCCGAATGAGGTGCCCAGGGACGGGTCAGAGGGTACCTCCCTTAAAGAATGCGTCCAGTACTGCAAGTTAAGGTGGCTGGGCCATATGTCACGCATACCGAATTACCTCCTGCCGAGACGAACACTATTTTCCGTCCATAATTCGGTGGAGAGAGTTTGATGCGGCAGACGAGAATGAAGGATGTTACGGAAAATTTTGGTGCAGCTGATGTTGTTTGCCTTCCAGGATGGGGTCCAAGTGAACCTCCTGTTTTTCTGGCTGCAGACACACTGAACGACACAGCGGCTAACCGACGTCAGTGACGTTCATGCTGTTATTTTCTGTCCAGATTGTCTGACTGGGTGTTGGAATTGTAGGCACTCCAGGTGTTTGCTGTAGGTTAGATCTAGGTCCCCTCCCTTCCCCGTTTCTTTAATCTTTCCATTATAAGTCTCTATCTGAATAAATTGACGTGGTTTTGAGGCAGCGAAGCACCAGTGTTCTCATTCTGTATTGCTGTCAATGATGATGATGACCTGCCTGTCCGCCCGAGTTCGTACAAAGGACGCTGTGCCTCGATAAACAGCCGTACCTGGAGACCCTATTGAATGTGTCTCACTGAAGTGAAGTGACTGACTGAAAACAATTTCGTCTTTTTGTCCCCTGTATAGAATCAATACTTCTGCTGCTGAGGATATCACAGATGTGACTACTCGTTGATTTGGGCGTAAAAGTGCATTGGAATGTGTCGAGGCGGGTTCTGTGTCGCAGAACAGTCATCACATATCCATGATTCTTTATTGGAAAAGATGATGCAGATGAAAATATCCACATAACTATGTAAAAAAATAGAGTTAGCTTAACGAGATGAGAGCGGTGAAGCGTATCACAGTGGGCTTCCAATTTGGCCAGTATTTGTCGTCCTCAAATGTGGCAAATCCTAGTGGACCAGCAGAATATCTAAAACGAATGGCAAAAGTGCTCGGACAGTCCCAAAACACTACAGGGAAAATTCATCTTTCTTCCCCCCGGAAAAATATAGGAGGACTAAATCTCCGCCAAACGATTTCAAAAGATGAGGCCGGTGGTTCGTATTTCCATTCATCCTCAAGGGGAAAAGCCCTTCTAGGAGAACATTTTTGGCATCTCCGGAGAATGCTTTCTTGCTAGCGGGAGGGTGGGGGTGGAAGTACGGTGCCAGATTATAATGGCATAAAAAAGATGCGAAATACAGTGAGATAAACCGAGATGTCATACTTCGACCCACATGTACCGAGTTGCCTAGTCTGAGGGACACGTAAATTGCTAGCGTAGTCAAGTACAAAAGAGAAAATATAATATCAAACTAGCAAACTTATCGTTGACGGGTGTGTGTACTTTATCGACTACTACAGTCACACTTCGCCTTACTAACATTCCGTCATACGTTGGGACTAAGGACACTCTCTGGTTTCAGAACTGGCGAAATTATTCCTCTGGAGGAAAGCCAACAATAACGGTGCTTTGGTCCCCGGATTTTAAGACGAGTGGTGCTATATCATGGCATTGTGCGAGTTAATCACACTGCTCACCAGCCGCTCGTGGCAGAAAGGTTTAGTGTTCAACTGCTAGCCAGAAGGCTGCCGGTTCGAATCGCCCTGGCGACTCGTGAGATGCACACTGTCGCTGATTCTCAATAAGAATGAAACAGCTGTACAGTGCTACGCAGCTTTTCAGCATAGACTGGTTTCACTTACAGGACTAAATCTCGATTGAAATTTCCACATCTATCCACACTATTAACAAGTGGAGATAGCTGACTTTTCATGAATCCCTTGCTAGAGAAGCAGGAGTTATTTCATTTTGTTCTCCCTCTTCAAGAGGATACACTCCTTATCGAAGAGGCTATTAATAACCCTGAAGGTGCTTCCCTGCGAACAGAGTGCTACAACTTGCAAACCTTTCGTCACTAAAAAGAGTGTAATCTGTCCGCGGATCACATGACAGTACTAGGATGTGTATTTCATAAAAGCATATAAAATACACGTTCACATCAACCTCGTTTGAACATTAGTCCTGGCACAATCATTCCGGTGAGTCCACACCAAAGGGAAGCACTGGACTCGAGTTTCGCTCTTATTGGAGCTCATCTGTAGTGCATAGGCCTAGGCCGCGCCGGCGTTTGAACTCCGGATATCTGACATGCGAAACGAACGTGTTACCACTACTCCACACTGGACACGTCTGAGCAGGGGAAGGTGTTCACTCTTGAGCGAGTTGATTGGTTTACATATAGTATTCATGACATGCATGCGTGCTTCTGAAAACCGTATCCTTCATTGGTAGCACGTTCTTCGTTTATTCTGATATTGGACGTTCCCTTGGGTGGCTACTAATGGGTTTGATTATAATGCGAACTGGAATAAATATATGTTTCGGAGTCCATGCATCTAGGAAAACTGAACGAAGGGGCTCAGATCAAATAGTTGACGAAGGTTGAAACCCATAACATCCAAGAAAACACTTTAATACTATCAGCATCGGCATTCTGCGACTGATCAGCGGTTCCAGTATTGTGCACAAGACTCGGTCCACTCAAATCTTGCCAAGTGTTCTGATTTTGCCTGGCCACCCGACTGACGAATACTCAAGGCCCTGTGATGCTTGTGTGATGCTTTTTCCTTAAAAGGATTATCTCTATTTTCTGAGTCGTGAAAATACTTCGGAATTTCGACTACGTACGTGAGGTCAAGCCAAGCTGTACTGGGAGGCCGGGAAACAACCTTAAAACTGCTCTTTTCTTGTTTGGCAGCAGCATGGATGTGTAACTCACGGGGAATCCGAACCCACAATCTTCCCGAAATGAATACAACCCTTTACTATTCAGATGGGGTTGCTACTGACGGTGAGTCAAAGCGTTAAAACGCCCCCATTAGTTCCTTATCACTTGTAAAATATTGATGACCACGCGTTTGCTAGATTCAGACCATCAAGCTAACCGGACATATTTACACCCCTGCTATGCAGTACTACCCCATGGTTTTGGCGGTTAAAGAAACTTTACAGACCGAATCCTAACAAGCGCAACTGCGCAAAAAAAACGTTGAAGCAAGTTATCTGTTTAATCTGACGCACCGTCACGAAGAGACTGGACCTTATCGGGATGCGAAAGTTTGCATACGTGAGTAACCCACTGAGCTGTACTTGAGGATGCCCGTGCAGCATCCACAGAGTCTCTCCTATCGGGTTGGTCAGTGGACAGAAGTCTGACAAACGCAGTCTCTCCTTGCCCTCCAGATGGTGATTTGTTCCTTAAAACTTGGGCCACTCAATTAATCTCAAGCCAGCCACCATTGCCTTGCGGAGAGCTTTTGAACCAAAGTCTTTGGCTGAGAACCCCAGTCGTCCTCCTGTCTAGGTTTGGGTGCCCTGACAGTATCTCAGCCAACATACAGCCTTGTGCTTCATAGATAAAAGCACCTTCAAGCCACGTCGGTCGTTACGTGATGACACTAACCGGCGGCTTTCGCTGCATACAACAAGGTGGATAAGCAAAAAAATGAGACTGATGACGCCTCCAGCGTGTGTGCTACCGGAGTTGAGTAAACACGCCCCCCTTACATGTCAGTTGCCCGGAGTTGAAATTCTGACAGGGCCACAAATGTGCACCACTATTAAAAAAGGTACTCGCGTCCAGTGCTACCACTTTTTGGTGTGGACTCACCAGAATAATTGCACCAGGACAAGAGGAGGACTGTTTAAACGAGAGTGATGTGAATGGCATTGACATTTTACGGAGTTGTGAACCGGTACATACGAAGGTACATTAAAGAATGGTAATCTGGTGAGTCCACACCGTTATAAGAACTCATCAGAAGTGCATATTTTTGGCTGTGCATGGGGACTCAACAGAATAACTACCCCAGGATAGGAGGAGGACTGTTCAACCGAAACAGATATGAAAGTGAATTGTAGAATCCTACAATATATGTTTCGCATGTCTTCTGTTTGCAACCAATTTAATCCGCCTAGAAGAGAAGAACCCGAAAGTTGCTTGAGAAGTCAGTAAACGCCAGACGAATTGTTTTGAACTGGGAGATTGGAGGGTAACTGGCGCTTTATACTCTCTCATTAGATCAATGACTCATTGCTTAGTGGTTGGTGATTTTCAAACTCCTATGCAGGAGGTCTAGAGTTTGAGTCACCTCGAAGATTCGTGACATACGCACTACCAAACAAGGATGAAACAACTGCATAGCACCAACCAACCCAATCCTAATGAGCTCAGTCAGTGTCTCTGTTAAATCTCGATTAAAACCCCAAGATATCCTCGTTACCCTCACAACTACGGGTAGTCTACTGGGAGAGAGGAATACCCCACAAGGTGCATGGGACTTTTTTCTGAGAAGCCAGTCAAGGCCGGATCACGTGATACAAACTGAGAGGCCTGTAAAGTACTCCCCGGGGTTTCAGTGTTGGGTCATTATGCCCTGAGATAGTAAATCTAGGAGTTAAAAAACCTTCATGAAATGAAAAGTTTTAAGTATGTAAGGAAACTCTTGGTAAATATTTATTGTGCTAAAAAGGCCTCCTAGAAGGTACCAGGCAAGACAGATTGACTTTTTCGTAAGGATAAACCATGGCTGCCAATCCTTTCTCTGTAGCCATCTTACACATCAACCAAAATGAACTGAATATCCAACCAGTAGTACGTCGACAGAAAATAGACTTGTTTCCGATTTTAACCTGACAGGCACTGATATCACTGGTATCGTGCAAACCCCAAAACTCCACCTCATCGCGATAAGTCTTCAGCTGCGCATACATTCACGCCAGGCAAGGCCATACTATGACCTTGTCTCGGCAGGCTGCTGTGCGTAAACCAGCAGCAATTAAGCTCATGAATCGCCGCACAACGGGTCTTGTCATGCACCAACATCCGTTAGCTGTTCACAGCGATCTTGTTTTGACGACCCTCCCATGCACGCTAGCAAACGAACACGGCAGTAATGAATCGCTCGTGCAGATACCAACAAGTTTTAGGCACCTTGTTAGTTAAAGTAGCGTCATGACGACATGCTCGTATCAACAAAGCATCCAGTAAGTGGAAGAAAAGCTGAAGGTCAGCAGTCGATCAGGTGACTGTATGCCGATACGTCACGGCAATATTTGGATGTTGGATCCCAGTCGATGTGGTAAGCGATCACCGTATACTGGGTGCAGGTATTTGGGAACAGAACGGGACTCATATCTAATAGCACTCATTTAACGCCAGGTTAATGAGGATAATTACAGTACAGTTTTACAGTCAATTTCTGGTGAAAAAGAACACGATTCAGCTGAACACCAAGTAGAGGTGAACGCGACTTTAAGAATTCACCGGAGAAGTCACGTGAATGCATGCAATTAAAGTGGTATGCTAGGATTGGGGTCAGGGACATCTGGCCCCCTCTAAGCGTCAAATTCAGGTACACTTTGAGGCTTCGAGATTGAGAGTATATTACTGAGATAAGGATCATACGAGACTTCACCTTCCTAGACAGCAAAACAGTAGCCATGGAGAGTGAACCGTATGCATAGTGAACAGATCGGACTTGCTTGTACCGAACGAACTTGAGGAAACGCGAAAACACGCAACAGGTAGGTAGATAGCCCTACAAGGAGTAAATTGACAGGGTTCAAAGACCTGATTTACAAACGCACACTGTGACAATAATGAGTTCGTTCGCATTCCAAGACCAACATGCAGGCTACCGAACTGTAGATGGTCGTCTCAGGCCGGGACCAGACATTCGGCGACATCTAATTCCGCTGGTCGGTTTCTCACCTGTCAGGCACCGTGTCCTTACCACTAGCCTAGTTTAGAGAGGTGCTTTCTGAGGGTTATGACCAGTGGATTCCTTCCGTACACCTACGTTTATGAATCTGTACAGGGCGCAGTCCAGATAAGACTATTCTTATGCTCACATAAAGTGCAACCGAGTATATTCAGAACATGCAGTCGTACGTAATTTTGATTCTAAGCCCCGTACATGGTGAAACAAGCTCTGCATTGACGACAAGCTGGCCCTGACCACAAACGTCATCACCAGCATGAAGTCCTAGGGGGGGGGCTGTGGCGGGTAAGCTATATTTCACCTATTTCTCACAATTTGGCTTTCCAGTACAACATAATAGTGACGGGGACTGAAGGACTGAACCTACCTGATGAGTCCCAAGAAGAGCGAAACCGGTCATGTGTTGTCGATGAGTTTTCAGCAGCTTCATTAGTCACTTAGAAGCTACTTTTGTGTTTCATAGCGGGGACTGTACAGTCTTCTGCCTGCCCGTTGATCTGTTTGCTAACCTTGGAAATTTTTTCACCAAGTTTTCGTTGAGATAACATCCCCTGTGCGTAGTGGAATAAAGTTGCACCGATTATAACCGTTGACAAGGGTCGTGAATGCGTTTATATACGTCTAGAAGAGCGCACACTCTCGGAATCAACCAAAATTGCCCTGTGTCTTTGGCGAACATGATTTTGACCATACTTTTGCGACATTTCTCTGTATAGCTAAGGTAGACATCAATTGGTATGAAGGGAAATTGAAATTTCGCCTTAATTTGCTGGAGATAAAACCGTGTACGGTCACCGTAGTCTATGAACAATAGGAAAACAACCAATCGACTGTCCTCAGTTGCGTTGATGACGATGCTCGCACCTGAAGTTTGTAAATAAAAAAGATGTCCAGGAAACACACAAAATGAACAGCTTAGAGCGCTTTCAGTAGATGCAATTGACTGCGATTTTCAGGACAGTATGCTTTTTATTTCTCAGCCATGCAAATTGGTTTGTCTACTTGGTGATTTTTGCGCAAATTGCTTAGTCTTTTTTCTCCTAGGTGCGTCAGAGAGTATTCCAAAACACTATTGCACGAAACAAAACAAATGTTAGTAGTGTGAGGTGAGTTGTTTATTTTCGACTGAAATTTCTTACTGTAAGTGAAACCAGTCTAGGTTGAAAGGCCGATAAGTACTGCAGGGCTGATTCACCTATATTGGGAATCATCAGAAGTGCGCATTTCATAAAACTCCAGAGAGTCTCCAACCCGCGACCTCCCAGCTATTAGTGTGCACACTTGACTGTTCGGCTACGAGCGGCACACTTATGTGCGAGTACAGAGCTCTATGGTACCAACACCCTTGAACGGATCATTCACTGTAAGTGTCCAGTGGCATTCATTTAATGGCGTCAATGATATTCCGGGCTTTCAGTTCAGCAGTTTTCGACTCAACCCTCGCTGTTATCACCCTCTGGATAGCCAAAGACGTTATTTTGATTTTGAGTTTGGGGCGGCACACATTGCAAAAAGGCGTTTTAATCTGGGTGACAAGACCACGGTCTCCTTAGATACAGAGGGAAGCAACCTCTCATCTTGCAAAAAATTGGAGCAAACCCATTTTAAAGGCTTCATTTCTTTGCGGTATGTAATATGTCACTGCCACACTGGAGCGGTAACATGAGTAGATTTTATCAACTCTTCAAAAATGTTGACGAAGGCATGTTGTAACTTGGCTTTGTTGATTAGAGCGGTCATTTGGCACACATTGCCCACAATCCATACAAAGGTATCTCCTCGAAAAAAAAATAATTCGAAGATAGAGGTCATCCTAAGTGGAGGGGGAAGTGCCCGTTGTCAGATATCTATAGGGCTTTGTGTCGCTTAAGATATCACCCAAATATGTCCACAGAGTGCACAATTTCGCTCCCGAGGAAAGAGGTCACCCCCTTTCAGCGTCCCTGTACTAGCAACCGTACCCTGAGGCTGATGCATTTAGCGCCCACCAGGATGTTTGCCATTGTTATATCGGTTATACCGCCTACCGGAGTAGTTATGGCACTGCAAGCCACAACGCCGGTTTTTAGCATTTTGTAAGATCTTATGAGGTTTATTATAGCCTACCTCAACGTCTCATTCGTTCAGATAAGCATTTTTTCCTTACATACTGCTTCCAGTTCCATTTTCTGCATCCAACCTAGCTTATAGTCTGTGTGGGAAGTTTAATCACAGTCCAGGAAAGCGATGCCTTCCAAGGGACACTACTCATAAGGTTGCTGAAATTACTTCAACAGCCGACGACCGGTTTCGCCCTTCTTAGCGCTCATCAGCTAGGCGAGATTCTGTCAACCTTATGTTCTAATTGAATCCAAATTTTGCAAAATTCGACTCATGAGTAGTGATCCTCCAGGAACAGTGATGTGATATATATATAGTGATATATGAAACACCGTACCAAATGAAACATGAGGCAGCCTGTGTGCAGCACATTCAGTTGAAGAATACCATAAACGAATGATTTCTTCCAGTTTGCACACTCATCGACCCGTCACCCGTGGATTTCAAGATAATGTGCACTGATCTTTTAAGAAATGGCCTTCGCATGAGGTTCATACCAGCAGTGTGAGAGGAGAAAAAAAGGGCGAACATCCTAAACGAATTTTTCTTCGGATTGAGGGCGAGAATTTAATGGGTGTTCCTTAAATGTGCAAGAACAAGCCGTGCAACTTCCGCGATGCAACGATGCCCCAGCCACGGAGTCGGGCTTGGAAACAGGGAATCTAGAAACTTTCAATTCAGAACCAAACTGGTCGGATTATCTGATTGATTTTTATGCATCCAAGTTGGGTGTGTTCGTGACCATTGAGGGTGAACACGCAAAGGGAGCTTTATCTACCATATAGGATGGATAACCTTGGTTTCAAGAAAAGTCAACTCACAATGCAAAGAGTGAGAACTTAGTGAAGAACCAGAGGTCAAAATTATGGCTCCAAGTGGTTGTGAGCTACAGGGTCAGGTAAACTAGCCAGTCAAGACTTGAACATCGGAATCCAGGTGAGTTTTCTCAAGCGATACACCGACGTACTAGGGAACTGAGAAGTGCTGATCGGAACGAGCTCCCGCACGATTGGATAAACGGGTCGAGCATGGCGGATAGTAAGGCGCGCCGAAGGCACAACCAATCAGCCAGGGCTACTTCGTATCATTCAAGTGATGCTGGTACGGCGTCGCGACTAGGAAATCACGTGACAGTCTCGTGACTCATTCCAATTGCCAGCTTCCCCCTGCTCGCCGTGTTTGTAAGGTGGTTGTTCCTCTGTAATGGCGCATGCACGTGACCAAATGGCCTGGACGTACGCTCTATCCGGAACAAAGCTGATCGAGTAGCTGATGCTGGCTAAGGCAACGGTGACTAATCAATGCAGCGTTCGTTTCCATACAACTCATTGTCATGCCGCTCGGTAATTTTAGCGACGAGCAAGGATGAACCGCTGTCACAGTGAAACGGCGAATAAATCACCAGATTTAAAAATCAGTACGTTTCCTGTCGAAAATGCAACCTGGAAACAAAAGGTTCCACTTTCACTGGGGACGGCGTACGACTAACCATAATGGTGGTTTCAGTGACGGAATTTTACAACAGTGGCTGAATGAAAATCTAGAAAATAGGTAACCTCGTGGGAAAATAGACCTTCCCCTGTAAACTGTTCCTCGTAACTACTGTTTTTAAATCCTCCAACGGTTTCCCCACTAGGTTGGATAAGAAAACCTCCAGACAAAGACCAACTTTGTGGTACAACTCCTTTTTCTAGCAAAACAAGGCATCTCCATCACTCACCCTTGTTGGTAGTCTGAGTTCACATCAATGGTAGCTTTCCCGTAAACATTCTCCCACCTTAAATTATCTCCAGACCCCATTACATTTATTTTGTATAGGTATGTATTCTCAGGTCAAAAATCCGATCGTTTTGCCATCCCATTCCAAAATCGACCAAAGGCCTGGGAAGCCAGTGCGTCACCGTGACTCACACTTCTGCTGGACACTCACCTGGAGACAGCTCATGCCCAGGGACCTGTCCCCATGTTTGGGAACCGGCTCTGACAATTACGCGCAAGCAAGGGTTGTGTGAGCTGTTAGTGGGTACACCCTGGGTGGATCAACTTACCGCACTCAACAACTTCACCTGAAGTTGTACATAAGCGTACATTTAACGAAGTACGACCTTCACTAACAAATTCGACCAACTGTGTACCAATAAGTGGATTACAGAAGTTAAGCCTGTTATGTTGATCCATTGGACAATCTCAAGAGTAGTCGGCCATTACTACCAATTTGAAGGCATACGTTTCGACGTTGACCACCTTCCAAACAGATGGGCTATTGCTCTGTAACGGTTTTCTTATCGGCTTGGGTAAAACTGCTCCCATTTACTACTTCAACGAACTTTATTCGTCGCTTTATTCGTTTAGCTGCACCAGTAAAACTGTGGGAATTTACTGACATACAGGCAGCATTGGTGAACCATCAGGACGGTTGGAAAACGTTGATCGGTAAGTGATTATCCACCCATGTTTCTGGCCTGAATTATGTGAAACACTAGCGGCTCTGTAACCCGAATGGAACTATTGTGTTCCCGGAAATGGATTAAAAAATATCACTTCACTCCAGTCAAATCTGAGTTTCAGGTGTTTGTGGTTGCGGGACTTCGTAGAATACATACTCACGTGACTCTCGTTTGAACAATCGTCCTCCTGTCCTCGGGCAAACATCACCAAATGCGTCCAGCAGGTTGCAAGCGTCTGGGGCGCTACCTGACTGGGAAGTCGGGCCAATCAATCGACACAACCAAGGTATGCTACTGGGTCGTCGTTCGAGGCGTCGGGCGTTCTGCTCACATCACTCAAGAGCGAACATGTTCACCTGTTCAGACGTAAAAATCCGGATGAGTCCAGCGTGCGCTGGTGAATTAGTGATAACACGCTCGCCTCGCATGTCAGACGTGCGGAGTTCAAAGCCCGGCACGGCCATTGGATATGCACTGCTGATGAGCTCTGATAAAATATCAATTTATTGAGACGAAACCGCAGTTTTTTTACTCTTCAGCACCCTGCGCACCCACCACTGGATGTTCCGTTGTACTCGCTCGTGGTCCGCTACCTGATTGGCTCGTGGTGAAAGGACAGATTCACTGCGAAGTTAATTCTTAGCAAACACGAACTAAGCAGTTCCAAGCAATTAGCTATGAAAGTAACCATCTCATCTACACAGAGTTTTTGAAAAGTGAACATTCTCACGCGTCCTCTTGAACTTTCCTGGACGTTCATTGACTATTAAACAATACTAGACGAACACTGCAAAGCGGTTCCATGATTTTCGTAGTAATCTTCACCTTCCATCGGATGCGTGGGCGGAGCTTGGACATCAGACCATGGACTGCTTGCATGCTTCATCAGTAGTACACACCGTTACAGGGTGGGTTGACCTTTGTTAGTTTGAAGTCATCTATTTTTTAAATTGGCAACTGCCTAAATCAACTGAACTCTGTTAATCGACAGATCGAGTTCGTCTGCACTGTTGATTGGTTGGAGGAAGTTTCCCCAAAATGTGTCACTATTGGCCAGTGGTGTTGTCAGTCTGCGGAGCGTCGATCTCTCCTTAGGTCCTGTGTTGCCTTTTCAAAAACTGTTTTCTACAAGAGGGCGTATTCTATGAAATTCCATCAGCATTCCTCTTCTCAATTATTTCGGGATCATTAATCAAGTTTGGTTGCGTTTCTTGAGGAAGACTTACAGACACTTGGGGCAATGCTTGTTTGTTACTGGGCCAGTTGCGCGCAATATTTGTATAATCGACCTCATAAGAGCATCTCGTTTGGTCATCTTTCGAATCTTAGTGTGTGCACATATGGAGGCACAATCAGGCATGGAAACGACCTTGATTGAGCTTGTGGTCCGTGTTTCTGGTTGGTTTCTGAAGCTTGCCCCGCGCTCGCTGCAAGCGTTTCGGTACATCGCTTTGCAATGGTCACCAGTGGTTTGTGATCGGTCAGCACAACCAATATTTCGTCGAAAGTCTACATAGTGAACCGATCAAGTGAAAATTATCTGAGCATAGTTACCTGCATGTGTCCAACTTCGGCCCCTCATAGTCCAGTGGACGTGTCAGCTGCAAAAGTGCTGCACCGAAGCTTGATCGACTACTGTCACAATGCATGACAAGTGGCAACCGTGGATTGTGATGGACTGCACATAATTGGCACCTCGGTCTTTTCAACCGCGCAGTAGTGTGGACCATGCCAACACTATGGTACCCCCTGGGTGTTACGTTTCTATGCCATTCCATTCGGTCAGCCAAACGGAGTAGAACTTGACTCAAATACTTCACCATTCCATTGTGCAACTCGCTACTGGTTTGGGATCATCCGGAGCTTGCATAATTAAAATGGCTCTGACTTTGTCTGAGTATACCTTTAAACCGTCCGCTGTGAACATACGTCCTTGAAACTTAACACAGGCAACTCGATGGTCAACCCTTGTGTTAACCGTACACCCTTGTTCGGTGAAATGTCAAAAAACTGTTCCATGATCATGCTCTTCACCTCATCCGCTATGCATACTGTTCTTGAAGGTCGGTTGCGTGACAAGGCTTTTTTAGTGGATCCATAAGCCAGATGGCAGACGAAGCCAACGAAACGGCTTGCTAAACGACAGTAAAGAGCTAGGTCTCACGTTCAACTAAATCTACCCAAAATCATAGGCAAAACGGTCTTGGTAAAAAATTTGCCTAACTGAGTATCTCAGTCATCTAGCAACTCACAGTGTTCCGTTCAGACCGAAGCGTCCAAAGTTGATGAACTCAGGGTCAGTCAATCGACAGAATGGACCTGGATTAATCAAGATAAAACCAGTGTTAGTTGATCGCATAGTGTTCACCTAACTGACAAGGTTGGGTTAAAGTTCTATTGTCTGGTCAAGCGATGCTACTGGCTATAAACGCACTTCGAGGCCTGTGCGCCAACGGTTTCAACAGTGGAAGAAATCCTAAATGTATTTGCTTCCGTCGACTTTGAGTTTCAAAACCGTTGTAGCGTTGATCTGGCATCCTGTATCGAGCATATGAGCCAAAATCGAACTATCAGTTTCACTCCATTGTTCTTTAAGAAACCCGACATTGGCGCAGATATCTGCTCTGCTTTCGGCTGACATATCCATCTTCACAGGAGCATATAGGTTGATAAACGTAATAACGGTGGTCTGGTATGTAGGCTCATTTTTTCTTGATGTTGTCTGATAAAGGGGTGAACGATGAACACGGCACCTGACTCGGCAGCATTGAAGGCTCTTGCAAAGTCCGATTGAATCTTCAGGATTTTATTCATATGGCATGGTCACTCCCGAAATGCAGGCGCAAGCATAAAGATTGTACAAACCACTTTTAGGAGAACTTGGCTGCGTATGGTTCTCCAGAATGTTCAGGATATTCATCTCCTCTAAATACATTGATGAAGAATTGAGTCTTCCGAACGATTTTTCTTAGCCCAGTCGCACAGGCGATGTACCAGGTTTTGTATGATTCTGAGTAGGACGAATCTGTCAAGGGGTACGCACTGCGTGTTTTAAGCGTTCCGCTGAATATGACCATCGTGCGTCCGAGTCACCACTACATTGACTGGTATACTTCCTGTTTCAGCTCACGAGTGAATCAAGTGTTTGAATGTGCCTCATACGTGGGATAAAGTTCACATTTCTTTATCTTAATAAGCAATATGGTATGCTCACGTTTAGACGTAAATTGTGCGCAAACAGTGCCTCAGTTGCATAATCCATCGTCACTCCAATGAAAGCAAAAGGAGCCTTCAGCGTACAGTGTAAAATCAGTCCCTTCAACTGATCAGGAGGTAAAATGGTGAGGATTGATGTCACAACTGTACTGCACAGATTCTGATAAGTAGCAAAAACAGTACAGAAGCTTTTAGGTATCGATGGGTAACAGGTTCGTTTCCTTGACTCCGTCAACATCAGGTGCAGTGGTTAGCAACCAAGGTCTCGGTGGGCCCTGAGAGATCACGCAATCACCAGCGGTGGTATGAGCTCATGAGCACGCTAAGTTTTTGCACTTTAGGAAGACCACAGGGACACGGAACATATATCCTTCAGGTCTTACGGTCAGTCTGTCAGTTGTCTTTCTACACTGTTGTATTGTCGTTCTTACTCTACAGTGAGCATTCCCTAGTGTATTTCATTCTGGATCGATGTGGACAGAGGTGTCCACAGTCCAGGTGTGTGGTGATGTTGGAATTTGTATCAGTATGGGTTAATTATATTCCATTGTTTCTAGCGTCAGAACGCTCGGTGTTTTTGAGTATTTAGACAATCTCAAGTTTTTTAACCTGCGATAACCACCAGGATAGGTTCACCAGCTTACCTAGTAATTCCAGTCCACTAGAAGTTTGATCCTAACCATTTTCAATGGTATTTCAAAATTTAACAGAGGTTCAAAATGGTTCTGGACTAGGCTGTATTCCCTGAAGTCCGGGTTGCCTCTAGTTTGTCGACGTCTGTGACCCTATTTGGAATATATCTCCTGACATACTAAGTCCCCAAATAGAACAAGAATGGCTATCTTTGTGATGCATAACAATTCAATGATATACTCGAGAGCATGCATGTAAAACAAATTTGGCGGGGCGATTCGAATGAGAACTAATCAACCTACACTAACACAAATGCCACACACTTTAATTTTGTTCAGTTTCTCGGTGTTTCCAAGCCATGCCGATTCGAGATGAAGTGATTCTTCATTCTGGTGACAGCTTGAGTTATGCTGCATCAAAAGGCGAGATAGATTTCAATATAGTACCTCCAACCAAACAATTTTCGACCTAAGGTTGTCACCTTGTTATGGCAGTCCGACTTAAGCACCGCAATGATCCTGTGGGCTACGCTAGCTGGGCTTTAGTTCCTTGAGCTTCAACCATGCCAGGAAAGCCAACGGGAGGCAGTCGGACGCTCTGACAAAAGTTTGAGAAGATTAGGGTGATCCGTTCACACGACCCGCAGTTCTATATTTATGGAACCAGTGGGGCTGCCTTTCCTAGATGAAGGACTGGTTGGGAAAGCTCACTGCGAGCGCCCAACGGCTGACGATGACCTCTGGTGAGTTATTCAATACGGTTGAAAAGCAAATGAAGCTTACCATGAGCTTGGTGTGGCTCCAGACACGCCTGAGGTGCGTAGTAGCATCAACATTCACGCATCTGTCCCCTCGGACTAAACCAGTGCTTTGGTCTAGTGCAAGATTAACCGACGGTTTGTGACCCTGACAGATACGGTTATGTTAAACAGCCAATGGTTATCCCGAATCAAAGTTACTTCCTTCAGCGTTTAGCTCCCCCGCTTCCTCACAAAGTTTAGCATCGATGGAATGCCTGGGCCTTCGCCCCCAGTTTGTGACTGTCATTCCCTTATTTTTCTTAGCTCCGGTTAACCAAACTGTAGCAACTGGAACACCTGCACTTTGCATTCGGCCTCGAGCTGAAATACTAAAGTGACCGAATTGTCCTAAAAATCAGAAGACACCCGTACCTGGATTTTGCATGCTTGTCGGTCAGTAATCGTAACTTTCACATGTTTTTTTAACCAGGGAGACCTTCCATTACTTGTATGGAAACTTAACTTAGGCAAGGAGTGCCGCTTTTGTAGATATTTAGCGACCCTTGTTGTCAATGTTTGTTGCTGAGGTGTCATATGTGCTACGATCATTTTTCAGTTCATAGTAGACTACTGTGGACAAATTTTTGTCCAAAACACTGATCTGAACCGTAATCAGTGCTCCATAAAAAAAAATCAAGGTCAATCATTCCCTTCACGTGCATGAATGGGTATATTGAATTTATGGCTCCCACAACAGTCCAGTTCAGACGAGTTTCTCCAGCCTCCAGACAGCCTCATGGTTTGGCGCACCCATGATCAGGCTAGATGAAATCGATTTCTACTTCGTTCGACATGAGGTGCATGACTTTGCTTACGTATGCTAACCTATTGGTAAAGCATTTATCCAGTCAGGTATAAGAACGTGGTAATTTCAGCAAATACTTTTATTTTTACACGAATTTGGTTTTGACATGAGACTCAACCGAATCGAACTGAATCTCTCGTTTATGATGGTCCGCTTCAGCTGAATGTGCTGCACCAGGCCGCCTCATGTTTCAGTTCGTTCGATATTCGACATATGGCAATACTTTGTTGTCTAGACGTAACAATCTACTCCTAAGGTTGCTGAACATAAGGCTGAAAGAAAGTCGGGACTGGGCCTACCTGATGAGCCCCAAGAAGGGCAAAACTGACCGTGCGCTGTCAGAGTTTCCAGCAACCTTATGAGTAGTGTGTTACGTCTAGACAACAACGTATTGTGATTACTTCAAGTGTGAATAAACATGACGTTCGCACTAGTCCGTTTTGCTTGTCCAGTAGTCCCATGTGTGCTAAACCAGGGTTTTGTTAAAAAGGGAAGGTTTAAACGGCCTAGACCGATGAAAGGGATGAATCAGTTTACGTTTATCACCACTCGGTTGTAGGTCAACCCAAACGAGTCCTAAATGCAACTAAAATGAGCAACCTCATTATAGAACAATCAAACGGTAGTGGGCCTATGAATACTGTCCGCGTTACCCGATTCTAGAAGGTCGGTTGTTTTTACTTATTCGGTTGGTCTTCTATAGCTTCGATTGCATCATAAATGGAGTTCATTTTTGATGAATGTTCCACTGTAAACCAGCAAACATATTTTGTCACCGTAATCGTGTCTTTTGTTGAGAGGCAACTGCAACACTACGTGTTACATATAAAAATAATTTGGTCAGCTGCTACATTCAGTAATAGTCAATATAATAGTGGGTAGCAGGCGTATTAAAACGCATAATCATATTAGGTTTGATGCACACGTAATTCCATAATCACGTCTTTCAAAGATACTAATCACACACGGTAGTAATTTGGAATAACGCAAGCTGTTTGGTGACCACTTAACTAACGTTACCGACTTCCACAGTCAGCTGAATCCCAAATGAATCCCTCGCTTACAACGTTCTCCAACTGAATGTGCTGCACAAAAGCTGTGTCATATTTCATTTAGTACGATATTCGAGATAGCGCAGCAGATTTCTTTGACGGGTCACACTAGTCACAAGGTTGCTGAAAACTCTTCGAAACATAGCGTGTACTCCGGGCAGCACATTCATTCGAACAACATCCTTAACCATAACTTAGACTGAGATTCGGCTGAGTCTCGCGCTAACAACAGCTTAGTTTGCAAATGGGAGTGTGTTTCGCTCGTTGAGTACAATTTGGTGTTGAACACGAGATTGACGGGAACTCAGGAACTGTGCCCATCTGACGAGCCACCAAAAGGGCGAAATGGGTCGTAATGCATTGAACGTTTGTTGATAGGACCATCAGGAACACTTTCAGATAAGGTTGGTTCCAGTTGATCAACAGTGATAGAATAGTAATAATAGTAATAATAATAGAATATATAGAATCTGATCAACATATCTCCTACTGACCACTCGATTCACCTACTGAATCGACCGAGTATCTGTCGTAGTTCTAGGTCGTTGAGTCGCTGATATGTAACACTAGCCGATTCCAGACACTGAGGATTGTCCGCAGAACAGTTTGGCAGAACATGCAACAATAATAGCGTGTGGGGCATTGCTACACTGCTTCAAAACGCTGTCCACTCGGAGTTCGATCTACTTCACTGTCGAGGGGTTTTGTGCTTCATTGAGAGTATGCACAAAATATTTAGCCAAATCGGTTGACTGCGGTGTCGTAAGTAGATGACAGAAGCCGGTGTCTTTTAACCAGTCCTTCAACATTCGCTGCAGTGAAATGAGTTTCACCCTCTCCAACTATTAATTTTGATATACCTTCTGCAATTCACGAATTGTGAACTCTGGGACTCTGGCCATCGCGACTGCAATTCAGTGGGCCCCAAAGTCTAGTATTTGTTTAGAAGTGACCCAGAGTAGTCAGCTTGAATTCCCTCACACGTATGGTCAGGGGATTCACTTCGAGGGTTCAGCATGGTGCTCAGGCAGCTATTACCTACTTTCTTTGGCGTACGGTTACTGATCGCTGGCCAATAACTCCGTTTTTATCGATACTGAGATATCCAGGCTGAAGGCTATCAAGAACAGCAGGCCCGCCTGATTGTGGGGTGAGCATTAAGCCACTTGAAAAGTGTAAACAGGCAACTTTGACTGATAATCCTACCATCCCAAAGTGAGTTTCTGGAAACTGTCGCCTGACGACATCTCGACCTGAAACATCGTCTTGTGTCAGAAATCTTTGGATGATCACCTACAGGAATCGGTCAGGTGGGTGAATAATCAGATGCCCTACGTCCCATTGACTGCCTACACTGAGAAATATAGTCCGCATCAGGAATATTTCAAGCAGACTGATGATGTATGTCATGATGTCAGCCGTACTCAGCAAAACTTAACCCTCTGGAAGTACACACAACAGATCAACCATCATCCTCAGGCACACTGTCAATACCCTTAGGAGATGCTTCGGTGAAAAACGGAAGACGAGCCGGTAAAAACGGTCTCAAATGCTTTGGTTTTCAGAAGATCAACTACGAAATGAAATGCAGTCATTTTCTTGGGTTTCGCATGATGTAAAACTTCCTAATAAACAATGGTTTCATGGCAGTTGCAAAATTCATGGCAAACCAATTACTCGGTCTCATTCTAAGATATTTTTCGGGTCCCTAACCTCGAGCATAGCAGCGAAACAACAGCAGTCTTGCATGAAAACGTCACCATCGACTCCACATTCAAGACGATTCAGAATAGGTGTTCCAGAAAGGCAATTTTAATGGGTTACTACTAACGTCAAGGTCACAAAAACGGATAAGTAAACTTCAAGGTCTCTTCATTCAATGCCTTAGTTTTGACATGAATAATGATTTCATTTTGATCAGACTTAACTTTTTTGAACCTCCAATAAAAGAGTTAATGTTTGATTGAAAGATGGCTGATGAAATGCCCATACAAAATGATGATAACGTCTACTCAAAGGATCTAAAAGATAGTGTGATAGTGCTTAGCAGATGTAGGTCTTCATGTGATCCTTACAAATCGATGCGGGAGTAAAAGTAGGCTTTCAAATCGGTGAGGTATATACTCCAGCCTTTCGACAGTCTGATGCTTTACCGTGGTACTCACTCTGCTCTTGTAATCATTGTAAATTCCAGGACTTTTACTGTAGGCTCTAAAAAGGACTACAGTGGGAGAACACAATTTGAAGAATTGATGAGTTGACCGATTGCATGAGAATCATGTAATCCATAAGTTAAACCACGTCGTTGGGCAGAGCTAGTTTTACCGAAGGAATTTTCAGACTCTGGAACTCTCCAACAGCAGATCTAATGATGGTGTATCTGGTCGACATGGCAGAGAGATGGAAATACCGGTAAAGATTATTGGTCAGTAATGAATGGATCGGACTCGAGGCAAAATAACCAAAGTAAAAAGTCCTTTCTGATTGGTCATAAAAAGAAATTGTACAGTGACGGATAATGAGGTGAGTGTTACCCGTCAAGTCATTCGGAACGGTTTCGCGAATTGTGCTCACTCCTAGGGATGAAGCACCCAACACTCTGAATATCTACAAAGAACCTATGGTGGACTTCATCATCAGTGATAAAAGAACGAAAGATGTGCTGTTGTCAGCTGTTCAAGCCAGATTCCTGGATTCATTCGACAGTTCTTCATCTTCCGTATTAATGAGTCAGGATACTTTACTACCAATGCGAAGTGAGTTAATATGCTGAACTTTACCGCGGTTATTTTAGGTGACATATCTGTACCGAATGGCCTGGCAGGAGTGCGTTTCGCCACATGAGTTACAAGCACCGAGCCTTGCTATTCGGAGTAGTGTAGATGTGCTCATATGCCATATCTGATCAAAAATTGATTCCACTTGTGAACTGACGGCATGACGTAGAGTGTGTGGTCATAGAGGCAGGTTTGCGATCAGAACACTAGTTGGATCTTCACCATTGGTAGAAAAGTTATGGACAGCTTGAAGTTTGGCGCGCACTTCGTGAATATTTTTCATAGAAGGATAAGACAACAGTGGTAACCTCCTTTGAAGTCGCCAGCAAAGGATGCTTTGTGTTGTGACGCTTCCTGATGTTGACTGCATTGCCCTCAGAGCGGAATCAAAACGGACCAATCAGGAGTGTCCTGTATTGTGAAACTGACGCATGTGCGGGTATAGGAGCTCCATCTAAATCAATAACAGAACTAACCAACCATGCAAAAAGAAGACAGACATGGTTTAGCGACTTGTCTAATCATGAACCAACTCAGAGCAAGCACCACGTGTGATCACATGTACGCTAACAAACAGTACAGGTTAACGTGTGTGTGCGGTCCCTTCCGTGATGCGTACAATCAAGCAATCCATCAACAAAATTACATCATTTAATGATGTAGTATAGGCTCCCGAATGTTCTGCTTCTCTTGCGCTGAAGTTCGGCTTAATGTTTCGAAATTTTATTGGTTGCACATTAGTCAGCACCAGATGTTTGATTTTACCATACTTCTTATCCATAGACTTGTTCGGAAAAGGTCAGATTGTTTTGCAAAGGATGGCACATCTTTTCCGACAGTACTCAGGATCCTGGCTGTTCCGTCTTCATCGGGTAGTGGATCCGCGAGCAATAAGCCACATGCGAAGCGTTCGAACTCGTGTTCGATCTCCTACGCCGATCTATTAAGATCCGGATTTTCCTGATTAAAGGCTTGTATGTTAATGTTGTGGCACGTGACTTCAAGAAGTTGTGTTCCGTGTTATGTATGAATGATGAATTACGTAGATGCTGGCTTCAGTAGTAAGCAGAACATCGTTGTGCAGCGGTCGTACATACTGAGTCCTATGATCAACTTCATTAGGGTCAATAATCAACAATAAGACAGTGTTGTCCGGCTTTCCCAGGGACAGTCTTTACTAGGTAATAGCTGTATTGTGGTCGGCCAACGAGAAATGCCAAAACAAGGCGCATCCTGTGTCAGGTAACACCGGTCCCTCTTTAAGACCCCGTTTTTGCAAAGTGAATATCATTAGGGAAGACAAGCACCCTCTGATTTATGACAGGCTTCGACCACGATACATTCACGCGATCTGTAGAGATGAGTCCCATGTTGCACTGATGTTACGAAACAAAGTTAGCCTTCTGATCAGCATTTTGTACATTCAAGCATGACCTTGTAGTCATACGATTATTGTGAGACGGATCGGATTTCATAATATGTCGCATAGTCATCGTTACAGTCACACAGCATGGAACTCGATGATCCTGTCAGATGAATTCTAGTGACTTTAGGATGGAGTCAACGCTATGAAGGTTAGTACGCTTAGGGGTTAGGGTTAGTATCTACCGGAAGGATCTTGGACACACTACCCCGGACAGTGCCCCTGGATGGCGTGGTATCTTCCAATTACTAATTGACAGGCCTGTATGGGTTGTGATTGTCGGTCGGTGTTCGCTTGTGAGCTTATTGAACACGTAGTGAAAACTTGTTTTTTTAAATATATAGCTGTTTGAGGTGCAGTGTCCCCAACTGTCCCCACTCATGCACCTTGAATACGCAAGGTGCCCAGACTAAGCAGCTGACTATCTTATATGTGTGGGTGAGTCCAGTCACGTTCAGCCGATCATTGAGTAGTCAATAATATCTCACATAACCTCTTCATTGGCGTGCAGTTGTCTACTGGAATCACGAGTTATGTTGGCAAACAAGCGGTCAACCTCAACGTTATGTTCTCTCACAAAGAACATGATTACTACGAAGCCATGTGCTTGGAGTTTTGACAAATGATAATTATTCAGCTAAAGTGGTCATTCGTGGGACAGCTGGAACAGCACTTGGTCTTGAGTAAGATTCTACATACACTACATGAGTACTTATCAGGACGCAGAGCGCCCAAACGCGGACCCAAGTACAGATAAGGCAAACGAAATGAAAGGGTTGTTGGATGGGACCCGAACTCATGACCTCTCATTTACCATATGAGTGCTGCCACTGACGCTGTTCTAGGACGCACATACGCACTTAAATTCCTCCTTGATTCGTCACTGATTCGCATACCGAATGAACAGAGGGAACCTGCTAGATCCGTCAGCAAGCTCTCCGTGTGACTTCCAAAATGCGCTAAGCACCGATACCAACCAGTTGTCTGAAAAGGATTTGTTTTGAATGTCCACCGCCTGGAACGCCGGATCGGAGGTGACTTCCAGGCGAATAAAGAGAACGAGAACGCTGCCAGGCCTTATGGTTGCACCCTAGGTAGGACAAGAATAGATAGCCGAAATCTGCATGTGAGAACACGGTCAACTTTTGAAACATATAAGTTTATATTAACCAGAGCAATGTCCTCCAATTTGCCAGTCATACGTTAGTCAGATTATCTCGTGCAGAATAAAGTTTTGTAGGATTATGGATTCGCGTATGTCTAAATAACTATGTCTAGCTCAGAGTCCCGTTCTCAATGTTCCAGATGAGAAACACAGTGCTTAACACCCATTTTTAAGAGCGTTTGCAATATCCAAGCTGATAAACTACGTTCGTTCCTCATTCGCGACTGCCTGTGTGCGCGAACCCTGCATCTAGTCTCATGCGAACGATGAACGTCAGGTGACTGTTTTGGTAATCTCCTATCAACATGCAGCTGCCAAGAGTAGGGGGTTTGTCGCAATCTCCTTGAGTTCCAAACCGTTCCATTGGTGACGGCTATTTAATCTGACTAACCCGTGGGAATGTACTGCTGTCTGGACACAGGCATATTGACGCTAGCTTGGTCTTCGTCTTTCCTATGCCCTACTTGACTTCACGCCAGCACGAAATCCGGTGTTACCGCGTCATAATGCGAGTTGGTTCATATTGAGGCAACTCCTTATATCGGATGCCAGCGCACTGCAGCTGTTGAAGGGGATAGTGTCCTAAGAAAAACTGTTCCTACTGGTCAGAGGAACAGAATGTTTTGCATGTCTACCACTAAGGGTTCTCGCCCAAGAAATACAGGAACCGGAATGTTTGCACGTGTTCTTTGTAAAATTGTTACAAAAATCACCCAATCCAAGATCTTCGTGCAGTATTTTTCCATGGGGGCTTTCTAAACTCCACCTCGTCAGCGCCCGAGAAAGAGCACGGGATGGCTGGAGCACATTCGTTTTTCACTTCTCAGTGCACCGAGATCAGAATGCAGGTGGCAAGTGGACGAGTGTCGAAAATCATGAGAAACGCAACAAACGTAAAATTTATACATCATCTCTATGTTGTGGCGCGCTATAACGATACGTTTGAGGGTCAGGAACTCTGTATGATTTTCAACTCATCTTAGAAAAGTATGTGAAAAACTTGCCGATTCCCACTAGGAGCTTGTCGCTTGGACCAAAATTTAAGATCCAGCTGCATAGAGTTGATCGAAGCCACATGTGAAATCCCTCCTGATTCACTATGGGGACCCACAGCAGCAACCCATGAATCTGAGGTTTGGTTCAGTGCTAGTTCCACTTACCAGATAGAAAAGAGTCTTGATTAGCTGAAGGACCACATGAATGTAGCACTTGATGTTAAAAGCAATGAAAATATTGCACTACTATCAGGGGAAAAAAATCTGCTACCGTTATCATAAAAGCCAACCACATAAATAAGATCATTTTCATCCTGACCGACCTGTCAGATTTCACACCGGGCAACCAGTTAGGTAGCCTAAATCTGTGTGAGAAGTTGTCTGCACATGAGTTCTGTTTTTCCCAACTAGACGGATTTTTCGCCAGATGTAGATCAGTGAAACCAAACCGCTCGGTGTTTACACACGGCAGCTATATGACTAGCCTAGAACGCAAACCTGAGGTCTGAATAGATAAATATTCTTAAGTCTGAGTTGGATCAGTCACGGAAAGGAGCAGCAGCACCCGATCTTCCTTATTCAAAATTCTCTGATATAATTTTTTCCAAAGATATCTCAAACTACTAGAAACCACTGGAACAATAGTTCTATTGTACGGTCTGTACCCTTTTCACTGAACTGAACGCTTAATTTCGTTCGTCTCAGTCAATCCCCAACATGTTACTGCTCGAGACAAGCTGTCCCTCGCAATGGGTTCAGTTATCCTGTGCATGGCCAGGTTAGTCTCATCTGAGCAAATAGTCCCTCGATTCAACTGTCGTTGGCCTGTAATTGTCTTGGTGGAAATGTCAATTTACTTGTAGTAAATTTGGGGGCATTAAGTAGTTCAGAGCAGCGCAGGAGGATGCGGGGGATGTGGCCAACATCCGTGTATTTATACCAGACGGACGGCTAATCCGATGACAATGTGTTTCATGGAATTTTTACATTCTCCGCCACACACAAAAAAGAAAATTGACTAACAGGTAGAAAAAGCAGCAAGATTACCACATAAAAATTGGGATGACTTTCCCGTCAGCACTAGAAAGACGGATTGATATCCACATAAACTAGGACTACCCCGGCCTATCTAAACAGATATTTTTGTGTCCGTAGCCTCGTGGAAATAGAGCAATATTCTGAGAAGAATCTTTTATTTCTGGGTTGCTAATTTGTGGTTAAACACCACTCAAGTCGCTCAGGAGAAACAACTATTGCTTTGTCTTTTTGAATAAAGGATCGAAGAAAGATAAACTGGAACTTGACCAAGGTTGGTGAATAGCAAGAAGCCAAAAAAGTTGGAGGAAGTCAAGAAACACTGCAACAATGAGATGAATTCTCGTAACTTGTATTCGTTTGATCGAATGCACATCATCATCACCGTTCTCGTTTTATGGGATTCTGGTAGTTTTTAAAGTATCTGGTTGAAATTCATGAGGTAACGGGAAAGGAACCCTGAACTCTCATGTTAGACGTGTAAAATGGCTCGACGTCAAGCTAAGATGTCCGGAGGGATATGCACCTCTTCAAACCTTAACATCTTTTCAGACAATTTATTCTGAGAAAGGATCTTCCATAGGTTTCTCTCAAGAAGCTCCAAGACTCCTGTCGAGCCATTTTGGGAGTTTTCTCGAGGTACTTGTAAGAAGTGCTACGACCTCTCAAAAATGAGAGAAAAGTACAAAATGGATCCTGGATGATATGCATTCTGAAAAGGCTGATGCTACCCAAACACACCGGTGTGGTCTACTAAACTCTGTTATCCAGAACAATGATCTTTCTCCTGAGGATACAGGAACTGGGTTAAGATGTCAAGGCTACTAGTTGTGAGCACGTGGTTGGGTAAGACAGTGGACAAGAGATGCACCTTTCTAAAGGACTTCTGGCCGCTTTTAACAATATATGAATATATGTGGTCGACACGCACGTATACACCGTCGGCCTGGGGTAAAAATCAGGATGGTCACGTGACTTTCTCGCAGGATGTATATAATCCGGCTGTCAATGTTTGTCAATGTTCTAATTAAGCAAATTAGAACTAACAATTAGCCGAGTGACACCGATTTCTGTTGTGAAGTGACGGCTGCCCAGGGACACATTCACTATGAGTGGGAACAAAAAAGCGTATTATAATCAACGTTTATCACTTGGCATCTGCTCAATTCAGTTTTGGTAGCTTGTATGTAACCGACCGACTTAACGAATTGCCTACTGGGGTCGACAAACAAACACCACCCGTATGGAGGACCGACAACAGTAGCGTGCACTTGGGTTAGACAGATGATCCCACAAACCCGGGAATTGACCAGCTGAACTACGCAGTTTATTAGGCTCACCATTTAGCTTTCCCGACGGAATCTTATGGATGATTGAGAAAATTTGGCAGACCGTTGTATAACGGTAGTTGGTCGGTGAGGCGTAAGGCACCTTTAGCGATATGATGGCACTCATGATTCTAATTTGATTCAACACTAAATCCGGTTTTCCAAGGCACACTACTCCAGTCTAAGTGTGGGCGGTGTACCGCTATTCCAGCAACTTGGAATCTGTAATTTCTGGTCTGTTGTCCTGAGGTTCAAAATGTTGTGTGGAATAAAGAAACGTGCGTTTTTTTCACTGTGATGGCGACTAGTGGACAAAGTTTATTTGGATGACCCCGGATGAGCTTAACTGGTGCAAAATATCATCAACATGGACGGAACAGACGTTGCGTTCATGTAGAATAGGAATAAAGGTGAGATGGAGAGGAACGGATTGAAAGTTATATTCAGCTAAGTGCGGAACGGGAGTAGGTCACACGTATCTTTGTTTACATGACAGTGCGCCGTTAAAGGTCAACCGATAAGCGCTACGGTGTCAGCAGCGCAAAGAACAAACTGCACGCAATGCTACCAGCCGAATTATTGACTGGTCTCTAGTGTTTTCATCCACCCAGCTGTTAGTGGGCGCTTACAAGCGTCATGTGCGCCAACTTGTGTCGGTATGCTGGCGAGGCACGTGGTCGATCGATAATGTAGTGTATCGTGTTTCGACTGAAACAACACCAGAACGATTTTAGTGGATTGCCGAAAGATTCGTTAAACCCATCTACGTAAGCTGCGATGAACTTGGTGCCCTTCACCTAGCTCATACGAAGACCTGCCCTAATCCAAAAGTTATCGTCCACTTTAAAGTAACTTTTTGGATTAGCGGGTTAAATGTGTTCCGCAGGTTTTCTTTGAACTGATTTGACAACGGAAAGTTTGATAGTTTAATGTTTAAGTAGGACAGCCGAAGTGAATACACAAAATGAAGTTCCGTGTCACGTGATCAACGTCATCGGTGAAGGCATGGTTAAGTTACTGCCTCTCTTTTACGGACAAGTAAAAAATACCGATGGAGTTCAACGGAATATTGTGTGAGTAACTTAAGTGTTACCTTGTTTTCTGCAATTACACAACCGTTATCATGAGTGTAGGACTGCTTGCAACAGCAAGGAAGTATAAAAACAAGGGATATTTGGTCTGATTTTAGTGTTGAACACTGATGTCATGCTGTCGATGATGATGATGATGATGTAATCCTCCAGGCGGAATCAGTCCATGATGGAAAGTCGAGAAGCACTTTGGAGCTGTTCCATCCTTGTTGCTCGCTGATCTCTCGAGAGGTTCGAACGCTTGACATCCTGGCTGGACTATATTGTTTGGTTCGCTTGAAGTTTTCGAATTATAACTCCAAAATACACGGAGCTCAACACTTCAAACAAAAGTTGAAAAAGGATTATCATTAGACGGCTGTCATTTATTGGTAATCATCTTTATCTGACTCAGTTAACGCCATGCTTTCCATCTACGACACCCAGGACATCAAGAAGTCTTCTTCGAGTGTTTGCAAAGCATCTAACGAGGGCTAACGTATTTTCTATAGTTCAGCTTATTTTTTATGGAACGAAGGCCAACATATTACGAGGATTATGGAGCGCGTGGTAAGTTCGACGGAAAACTTGGGAATACAACTTAAGACTAAACTAAAGTAATTGGCAGTCAGAATATCCTATCTCATCTGCAAGACACCTCATTTGACAGTCAAATTCCAAATCGCATAAAATCTGGATTTCTCAATACTTGTTCTGTTTAAGAATTCACTATGTAAACCAACATCAAAAAACTAGTCCTATTTGTATTTACCTGGGTTGGTTGTCAGAACAGGTGAGGTGCACAGTAGTGTCGACTGTACCTCAGAATGCACTGAAAGCAAGCGCTTGTGAAGGTGATTATGAAAGAAAGTAGATTCTTCTGACGAGACATGCTAGGCGAAACTCTTCGACAGCCCATGACCGGTTGCGCCCCTATTGAGGCTCATCAGGTAGGCGGAGTCCCCATTTTTCCGTCAACCTGACGTTCTATTTGCATATCAAAATGAAGGACATCATAAACGAGGATTCAGCTGAGATTCATTTGGGTTTCCCGTTGACACCTAATTAATTTTCAAATGAATGCATTGCATCAATTTTTTATAGCGATTTGGTGTACAAGTGGAATATACAACTGATGGAAATCCTGAGGCTCCACCTACCCGATGAACCTCAAGAAGGACGAAGCTGGTCGTGGGCAGTCGTCAACTATATGAATAGTGCTCTATCAAGAAAATACACTACCATATTTCGAATATTGCCCCGGCCGAAACCTTAGGCGGCCTTTTACAGTACATGCAGTCGTAGAATATCATAAACGAGAGATTCAGCTTCAACTCGGTTTGGTCCCCCGTAAAGGCCAGGTTAGTTTACAACTGCGTGTAATTCACCAAAGTAGATTCTCCCACAGTTGACAGTTACAGCCAGCTGAAATTCCTTGTTCACCTTGTACGCCTGACCTGACTTGAATTGAACGGGAGGCTTGTTACAGATATCCAAGAGCAACTTCAAGCAATTACATGGGAACGGTGATAGTAGCAAACGATATCTACAATGAGGCAGTAATCATACTTGAAACCTAAACAAGTGTGAATAATTTCCCGCAGACTAGTTGAACCAAAAATGGCATTAGATGGGACAGTTGAAATTGGCGCATCGAATTTACCGGAAGTGACAATTCAGTGTTAAATTCCTGGTGATGGGGTGATATAAACTACATCGGTATACAATGGTACATAGTGAACATCTAACAGTAGATACCAGTGTTTAGGTGCCGTACAAAAGGCTACTCATTAGATGAAAATAAGAGAGGATACAGGGAGACTTCATTGAGAAAGGTCAGCCATGTCGGCAGCAGCTGAGTTATGCCTTTCCATTCAGCTGAATGCAGTGAATTACAAGCGCGCTTAGGCCGGCTGCATCCCATAACGAACAGTTTTGCATGTGGTTATTGGTTGTTGGCCCGGTCGCTGTTGACCTGTTTGCCAAGCTCGGCAATTAAATTGCAAACGTTTCGTTACCAAACGAGAAGATATCATCAGCATGTAGTTGGGTGTGTCACCTGATAAGCAACCAACAACCACGACCGAGCAACATATATTTCGACAAATTGCAGGTGGTTAATTTCATTAATCTAACTCATATGTTGAGGCTGCCTTCAGTTGTTTCATCTATTGAGTCCTCTTGAAAGTGGGCAGTTCTTCGCACGAGAAGTTACCTTAAAGCATTACGATGAAGACTGATTGTACTTGCAAATTACGGAGAAAGGGCGGATCTATGGTCAGAAACCCTCTGTAAAAACGATGAAAAAAAACACAACAGGAATAAACGCGAAAAACGCAGTTCTCTTGGTGAATCAAGGTGAATGCAGAATAGGCGTATGAAGTTTCAGGTGTTCTATGGGCTTGAGAAAGAGGGGAGAACTAGTGAGTTTTGAAGGTGCACTGTTTTGGGGGAAATGGACAGAGTATTTCAACTCCGTGACAAGAGGTGGAAACTTGATAAAGGAGTTTGAATAAACGAAGATGGTTTGCACGACTGAAATAGAAGAAGGCGGTTCCAATGACCAAATCCGGTTGTATCAGAACTAGTCATAAGATTACTGAGCGGTTAGCCAACGGATTCATCCTCCTTGAAGCTTATCAAGTTGGCTCGGCCTCGAGATTATTTGGTTCTTTGGTTCTTGAACACCACTGTGTAGGCACGTTGCGACGGATAATGATTTTCAAATTAAGTTAGTGTTGACAAGAGACAGATGAATTTCACCTGGGTCTGCGGTTGCGGTAATGAGACAGGAGATATCGCGCCTTGACGGTGAAAAGAAGTGTAAAATTCACCGGCAATGGGAGGGGAGTGGCATTCTATAGGGTAATGAACTGAAACCAAATATATAGGATCAGGATTCCTAACCCAAACATAGCGGCAGTGTTTGGGGGAGGGTGAATTTATGACTTATAGAGAAGGAGAGTTTGCAGTGAGGTGAAATGTTCTCGTGTCCGAAAAAAGTGAAACTTTCTGGATTCAAGTAGAACATAAGGTTGACGGAATGTCGGGGACTGTGCCTACCTGATGAGCCCCAGGAAGGGCGAAACCGGTCGTGGGCTGTCGAAGAGTTTTCAGCAACCTTATGAGTAGCTTATTACTTTGATATCGTGCCAATTGAGACATGAGGCGGCCTGGTGCACAACATTTAGTTGCTTAAGAAAATCCTAAACGAGAAATTCAGCTGGGTTCCAGGTGAATCTCCCGTCAAAACCAAATTGGTATGCGAATGAGTGTATTTCATAAACTTTCTGGGTGTTCTCATTCCGAAGACTTTGACACATGATGACTAATATTGGTTGCTGGAAAAAGTTGGATCAAGTTGGATGAACCAAGAAAAACAGAATCATCGAGGATCTCAAGAATAACTCTAGACTGGGAGTGGAATGATTGGAATTCGTCGCAGTGGACAAAACCCGAGTCGGTATTCAGCATAGGGAGAGAATGTACATGCTCGCCGCACATTCCGGGTTACTTGATACGCTACTTGTGTGTGTGTCGTTCCGCAGTGCTGCTTTACGGATGGCCCGATAGGCAAGATCGTGGACTACAGTTTCGCCGACCCCGGTTCGAACTCCACACGGGCGCCATCAAATTGGCTGCCAATTCCCGTCCTGACAATATGCGAACATACTGTTTCGGAAGCGAAGTCACGAACTGCTTCCATTCTTTTTTCGGTGCATGATGGAATATCGCCAAAATCTACCAGCTCGATCTGTACCTCTTACTCTACAAACAAAACCCCTAGTTGGGGCGTACAGTGAGGAGCCTTCCGACTGATCTACATAATGGAGTCAGACAGCAGGTCGGAGTCCCACTTTGTTGAGAGCGCTATAGGTTAACCGCAGTGCATGCTAGCTAATTCTGCTACATATTCAGGAATTTCCCGTTTCCCTCGTTTTCACAACCACACTTATCATCATTGGCCTTGTATAATTGACTTACTTATATATCAACCGATGGTAAGTACTACTTATAAGGCTAAGGAAAATTCTTCGACGACCAACAACCTGTTTCGCACTTCTTTAGGCTTATCAGGTATGCGTAGTCCCCAAATTTCCACCAAACTTATTTCCTAAATGAGCATCGGGTTGCACTTGGGTGGACTCATTTGCAAGTTAAGTCGATGTTGGCCGGAAATCCAAACGAATCTCAGCTGATTCTCACATATGTGATTTTCTACAAAAGAACGTGCTGGTACAGTCGCACCGACCCCGGGAAAACTGCCCCTCTTAAATAGCATTGCGACCTTTTTGAGTCTTCCGGTTTAGAGGATATTGCCTGTAGTGAAGCCTTGAATTAATTTTTTTGATATGGAAACAAGCACCAACAGCGACTCGCACCGAGTACTCCAGCGTCTTCGACTTATAAAGGGTAAATGAATAAATGGATGAATGAATGAATGAATGAATAAATAAATAAATAAATAAATAAATAAATAAATAAATAAATAAATAAATAAATACATAAATAATGCAGATGATAAGCAAAAGAATACATGCAAAAAATACGTGCCGAGATTTCGCCGTTTTTTTATCCCATCGTTATAATTTTGGCCGAATAATCCAAGGTAACCTATCAGACACGCCAATACTTGAGGACCATGAATTTAACTCCATCTCTACCTGAGTGCTCTCTGAATGATCCGATAGTGGCATCGCTCGATGGGATCATTCGACAGTTTCATGAGCTGAACACACTACTCGCCTGTAATTTTACTGGTTGGCCACGATAAAGACTTGGTGCGGCCAATGAGTTAGTCTTTATTATAATCGACCCAACCTGAAGCTACAAAAAATCTGGACACTTTCGAGTTTTCGAATTTCAAACATGTGGCTCACACTGCACACTATAGTGGTAGAGTACATTGGCGTAAGGATGAGTTCCGATTCCTGCGTTTTTGACCCTGATGGTGGCATTCGCTGTAACTTTATTAACCTGGAGGTGAAATTGTCTGAATGACATCGTTCTGATGGTTGGATAGCATCTTATGCAGGTTCATCTGTCATCAGCGGGTTTGACAGTGGGTTTGACGTCTGCACAAAGCTATGTGCCACTGCTTGTGAACCTGTGAATCCTATGTAAAACTGGACGAACATGTTGGCGGGACTGGGGTATGTTGGGAGGCATCATTTGGCCTACGAATAAGATGGACAGTGGCATCGCAGTACACAGTAAGGCACTGGTTTCATCTTTTAGCTTGGTGCATTCCTCTCGTACAATAATGCACAGTCAGAGCCAAGAAGAAGATTTTAGAACAATTCCGCTAGTCGGGCGTGAATCGACGGTATGTGGGTGGCAGGGACGCAGTTCTATCTGTTAGGAAATGCAATTATCCAATTATCCACTGCGATTTCCAATATGTATCTAATTACAAACAACCTGAACAAGAAAATCAGGGATTTTTGGAATCGTAGGAGAGCGATGACCAAACGCTGCCAAACGCGGAGCCGCTGTATACCCGAACCTATCTGTAATGTTCAAAAATTCGGCAAATTTAATTCACGCCATCCAGTTCTAATGAGATACATTAATCTTTCTTTAGGGAACTCTACTATATACCCACTGTCTATCTATCTATCTATCTATCTATCTATCTATCTATCTATCTATCTATCTATCTATCTATCTATCTATCTATCTATCTATCTATCTATCTATCTATCTATCTATCTATCTATCTATCTATCTATCTATCTATCTATCTATCTATCTATCTATCTATCTATCTATCTATCTATCTATCTATCTATCTATCTATCTATCTATCTATCTATCTATCTATCTATCTATCTATCTATCTATCTATCTATCTATCTATCTATCTATCTATCTATCTATCTATCTATCTATCTATCTATCTATCTATCTATCTATCTATCTATCTATCTATCTATCTATCTATCTATCTATCTATCTATCTATCTATCTATCTATCTATCTATCTATCTATCTATCTATCTATCTATCTATCTATCTATCTATCTATCTATCTATCTATCTATTTACCTATCTATCTATCTTTCTATACTGCTTTGTTTTTAACATAGTGGTAGCGCGATTTCTTAGAACATGCTATATATCGGACAGCAGAAGACCAGATCTTGGCAACGGCAATCGATATAGGATTATAATCAATAAATATTAAATAAATTAGGGAAAGTTCAGGTTGCAACAGGTGCGTTTTACCTCTTCGCGTTGTCTGGAAAGCAGGAATATTGCTTGCACTGGCAAGGATGACTTGACTTCATCCGTACCTTAGAGCAGGTGCTCGCAGTTAGATGATGACCGTACTAAACCACGCATATATACTACATTCTCTGTTGGCCTTGACAAAACGTCGGATAGGCGAAGCAGGTTGTGCCAAAAAGTGTGCCAAATATAGGATTAGTTTTAGTCCGACATGAGCAGTGAATTAGAGGCGAACGTCAGAAAATTGAGGATTTGCTCGTTCCACTACAAAACTACAACACCAGGGTGATAAATGAATTTTCTGTGTTCAGTTATCTTGGCAAAGCCTACCTGAGCTAGTGTGGTTCAGACTGCTGTAGTCATGGGGTTGCTGGTAGCTGGTACAATTTCGGTGGCGTAAAACAGAAGTGTTATGTTATCCTCACTACTTGTTCTTCCTGCATCACAAGAGTTGCGTCTTCCTTATCTGGTGCACATATGCGCATTGTCACAGACTGACCCAACCAGCTGCTTGGCTCTGCACTTTACTTCACTGCCTCCTTCATAAGCCTCTAAGTTTTCAAGTTTGTGCTCAAATAGACAGTTCCTACTTAAAATATTGCAACCCACTCAATGGACCTAGACAAAAGGATGTGTGCAATCAACAGAGGCTGAAACAAGCATGGAACGAATGTCCCAGAATTAGGCTGTCTAACACTCACAGAGAAAGTGATAGACTCTGCACAACCTCGTTTCCGGCCACTTAAGGAGATTATGCCAACTGTTGGTTGCTGATCGGCGGGCGTTCCTTCGTGTGAAAGGACAGGCATTCGCCTCGTTTACTCTTTGACTTTTTTATTAATGCAATGTTTCAAACTCCAGTTCAGGTCGTTCAGGATTTGTTCACGATGATGTGGGTTACGCCTGGATCAACTTCACCTATGTATTCGCGTTGGAATTGAGGAGTCTTGTAGGCGTATTAGCTTGGGTACATCTGACCACAGTAAATGTAGCCGCTTTTACTGTTGAAAACGTTTCGGGTCGCAGAGTTGCTTTAGAAATAAGATTTTTTTCTCCATATTGTTGGCGTTTTCGTTCTCTTTATGAACGGAATTATCTCACACTCACTAGATCCCAAAACAGAGAAACAAAAACAATCAATTTGTTGACTCGGAAGAATGTCACTGCAACCACACTGACAGTGTCTCACCTCGTGCTGACTTCTGATGAGATGTTCGGGATCACTCATCTCCTCACAAGTTTACTGGTGAAATAGGTACTATACTGGCGAACTACATCTATTTGGCTTTAACGAGAGACTCAGGTGAACCCCAGCTGAATCCTTCGTTTATGATATTCGTGAATTAAATTTGTTGCACAAAGATGATATTCGAGGTATCGCACTATATTTTCACAAAGGAAACTACTCACAAGGTTACTGAAAGTCATTTGACAGCCCAGGACCAGTTGTGCGCTTCTCTGGGCTCATCATTTGGGATTCACTTGAGTCTCTTGTCCCATCAAGAAAGTATTTTGCGAAATCTCAAATATCGTGCCAAGTGAAACTTTGTGCAACACATTCGGTTGAAGAAGA
>SJOL01009160.1:854769-874451 GCA_004794785.1 Opisthorchis felineus | reverse complement strand
CCCCCACAGTACTCCCGGAGGACATCAGGGTCAATTCCGTGTTCTGACTTACCAGAAAGCTGTTCAGCTTTTGACATCCCCCTAAAGCCTGACTGGATTGGAAGGTCATTTAGTCTGTTAAATATTTATCTCCACTTGAAACATACTCAAAATATGAACCAGTCTCTCCCACACTGATAACCTCTGAAGTATTTTGAGCCAGTCGAAGCCCGACGGTCTCTTCTGAAGGATATCATTTAGTGGTGAGTATGCTTAGTGGGTATCACTAGAGTTGTCGATTACTTCACTCTGAGAGATATAAACTATAGGTACGAAGACTATGTTAAGAGCCCTGGGCTAGCGTTTGTTGGCGGCCCATTGTCAGTCTCTCAAGAAAGAAGCGAATCATAAGGAAACCTCGCGAGAGTGTAGTAGATTGGGAGAGGGGTCTTTATTCCTTTGGGTGATGGAAGTGCCAGTGAGGTGAACACATGGATCTTTAAACTCGTTGAGGCCTTTTTCAGCTAGGGTTACCGTGGCGACGGCGTGGCATCCGCTTGTCGCTGAAGGATAAGATCTACAAGGCTTTATTCGATCCAACAACAATATGTGTTTGCAAATTGCGTGACATTTTGTTTGAGACAAAGGAAGACTAATTGTCCTTGAAAGTCAGTGCCTCCGAAGCACTATATTTGTATGGGAAAACCAGTTTAGCAATGTCAAAGTTAAAGAAATGGATTTCAGCCAGCCTATCTGAAGAGATGGTTTATACAGTTTAACCAGTTACGCCAGCACTGTCATGTTCCTTTTACTGCAAGTAACGGTTTGCACCTTCGTGCTTTTTTGCTCAAAGCTGCTCCGAATGGAAGAAGATGCAGGTATGACCTGGGGACGAAGTGCAAAGAACTTAATAACGGGTCTTAGCCACGTTGGACCATGGAGCCTACGAGGTCGAGGTGATAGCGACCCACACTCTTGATCGCTTGACGTTTACTGACAAGAGGAGAACAAACAACCCTCATCACCTTAAAATTTATTCCACTATTTGTTCTTTGTTTTTCGTCTTACTTTTTGAACTACAATCAATCCCACTCCCCGGTACCCAGATGGCAATCTGGGAGCAACGTGAACCAAAGTACATGTCCTGAACGGAGTTGGGATATAGCCTCTCGCAGTACTTCTGGAGCAGCTTGTTGAAGTGAGAACTACTGTACTGTTGAATTATGCGACAAATTCTTTCAGTTAGTAGTTAATATAGGCAGAAATCAAACAATGACCCTCTGATTCTGTGAACTACATACTTTTGGTCTCACTCATTCCTCGTATTCATGACGAGAATTCTGAATCACGTTCGCAGCCGCACCACCAGAGGGGGTAATTTATATCATGTGCACATGGTCCTATGGTTATTTGTGATGTAATTATTATTGACGCCTGCATTGTGCTGCGAACGAATGCAAAGGTTGATCTTCGCGTCCAACGTTCAACTTCCTGTCCCTATCGCCCCCATTGTCACGCCCGCCAGCGAAAACACGCAACCACTGTCAAAACGGCTGCGAACAGCTGAGCTGGCACATCCACACTCAGCTGACGTTGGTCCTCGTCACGCGCGGACCAATCAGCTCTTGGCGTGTGTTTGTCGCTCATCAAACCGCTATGTGGTCCTGTTGAGGCCACGTGAACAATGGAAAATAGCACGACCAGACAGGCTTTCGTGTTGACGGCAAGGTCATTCACGTGACGAAACGTGTGGATGGTCGGATCTCTCGATCGATGGCCAAGCCAGGTAGGACGGTGGATTTTTCCTGACAATGTGATACGGGCATTTGCTGTGGATTTGTGCGAGTGGTATAGTAAGCATACAGTGGTAAATATCGTTGTTATTAATGCCACCGGACTCCCAATAAGACGGGACAGTGCACGTTACCGTAGCAACAACACCGAAGAGCAAACTACTGCACGTTTCAAGCAATCCCACCTGATGTAGCAGTTTTCGGGAATATAGCTATTGTGTCGTATGGTTACCTAACTTAGTCAACAACTGGCTTGAACAAAGCACGGTAGATTTCCTTTGTAGAGTTCGCTGTGCAGGGATTTACCGAATAGGTGTTAGCCCGGTAATGCGATACATGGTGTATGCTTGTCCTGCAAGAAAATGTCGAAAATCTGAGAAACACTGTATAGAAGTTTCATCGAGACTGGGATTCTCACGAATTTCGATCATGATTAAGTGTCGCCCCGCTTTGTTGCTGTACCCAGAATAATCAGTTTAGGTAGCTAAGGCGAATCGTCTACAACGTCTCCTGCTCTTAGGCAAAGAAACTCCGACTGTATGCGAGTGTTTTCACTGACTTTATTCTTCGAAGATTGCTGATATTCTACTGTTTGGCAGATTTGAATGTTGTAGGTGCTTAATACTCCGGCATGTCTATAATTTAGGTAAGCACCCTCGGACACGAGCATAACGAAACGGGATCATCACAGTCCAATTATTCTGGTACGATCAAACACAGAGCAGATTTTGAGGAGAATGTTGGTAGCTCAGGTAGCGTAGATGGTCGTTGGTTTGTTCGCTGAGCTGGGCAACTTGGTTGCCCATTGTTTCATCACCAGTCGAGGTGACATCATCAGTGGGCTGTTAGGGAGCGTAGCGATGGGACGGTGGTTGTGTGCAACACATTCAGTTGTGTAGGAACACCATAAATGGGAGATTCAGCTGGATTCCATGTGAGTCTCCTGTCAAAACTAAATTGTCATGCAGATGAGTGTATAGGTCAAAATCCAAAGTTTCCCTGTGTAAGTATGGTTTTTAATATTCTATGCCAGATTAGTCGCTCGCTTGTGGGATAGACCGATTGTTGTCAAACTTGGATTTCCTACTCACCCTGGGGGCGAGTGTATATGGTCAGAAGGTGAATGGAAATTTCTGGCCCGACTTTTCCCAGTGCTCAGCGAAGAATCCCAAGATGGCGGTTCCCTTTGAAGGAAGCCTATGCGAAGTATACTGATTAACTTTGGATATTCGGTGTAAAAAACCCGGTTTTGCTTTCTTGGAAACACCTTGTGAAATCGAATTTCTTAGTGGGTAGGTTCAGGTCTCATGGTGGTGTCACGATGGCACGATGGTGAAATTAATCTTTACCGACTAGGTATGCGCATCATATGATGGTGCTAGAGATTCTGGTTGTCTTTCGAGGGCGTTCCACCCCTCAGATGTTTACATATTTGGCGGGGCATTAGCGTCAGCTCTGGTTTATGGTGGCAGTCACAGGTTCCGATCGAAGTGTAACTTTAAGAACTCATGGACCTATGCAATCTTGGTTGGGAGAAACGGGAAGGAGCTTAACAGCGTTGATACTCGTGGTATCCAGGTTCAAAATCTCCCACAGAAGTTACCATTCTTTGAGATTTTGAGCATGTTTGTACTGCCATCAGGACACTAAGGCCCTGAGACACCATGTACCAATGTTGCTTTTTGTGTGTGAATGGCATACCTGTCAATTCGGTACAGATCAGTCTGTCAGCCATAAACCATGTACCAAAGACAAGTTGGTTCACCTGCCACAGTTCTGGCCACTGGAAACTGGAAAAGCAGAGGGATATAGCAGAGTATTGGAGGCGGTGGCGTAATCACTTAGTTGGAGTTGAATCAGTATAGCTTGTAATGGGGCTTTACGAGTTCGGTCTTCACTCCATGAGACATCAGGGTAGGTGTTACTTTGTGATGAAGAGTCATGGAGCTCGTAAACTGAAAGCAGGATTTCAGCGTTACAGCAGGGTCCTCTGCAGAGCGAGTTTGTAAATAGCCTGTGAAATACTATGCTTTCAGGTTCAGCCTGGATCCACAGCGCTTTACGAACGAACCATTCTGATTGAGATCCTCTTTGTTGTCACGAAGAGACTGGACCTTACCGTGATGTGACGGTTTATATGACCCACTGAGCTATACTGGGTGACGTCCGAGCGACACGTAGTGTCTCTGGTACCACATTTGCCAATGGTTAGAGGTCTGAACAATATAGTCTCCTGGCCCTCTAGGTTTGGTGTTAGAACATATGGGGTGACTTGCTCCATAAAAGTGATAAAGCGCCTACATTTCCCTCAAAACACCACTGCTTTGCGATCAGACTTTTGATCCAAAGGCTTTGGTCGAGGACCCTAATGGTCCTCCTGTCCAGGTGTGAGTGCAACTAACAATACTCCCATGCCACACTGGCCGTCGCGTAATCACCGGTCGGGCCGCCTTACTTGCTGCATACATCATACAGCGAAAACATGCTACTGCTGACGCGTTCCTTTTTGCGCTTCCACTTATTCCCTCTTCTACCCTATCCCGCACCAATTTGAATGCCGTCTCCACAGACCCCAAAGCTAGGACTGACCACATTGTTCATCGTGCATCACGCTCAACTGCAGCTTCTGTACGTCCGAGTTCAATAACAAACCAAAACAATCCGAAGTCTGTTTTCAAACCACGAAAGCGGGTCTACTTGGCTGCCTTTAATATTCGCACACTGAAGCAAGCACGGCAGCAAACAGCACTTGCTCGTACGCTGGATTCCCTCTGCATTGGTATACGCTGTCTGTTAGAAACAAGGATACAGGACGCAGGCACTGCAATCGAAATGATTGCCCTCTCGCTCTCTTCCAGGTTCCGGTTGCGCACATTTCGTGATGCAAAGGCCGCTGCAGCTGGATATTCCGGCGTGCGTATTATATTGAGCGACCGAGCGGAAGCGTCTCTACTTGATGGATGCCCGTTGATAGTCACCTCTGTGTGGTTCGTTTGGCAACGTCTGTGAGAGCATCTGGAGAAAGCAAGGTCCATCGCATCCTGTTTATTGTGTCTGCTTACGCCCCAACGGACTATATCTCTGAATCTGCCAAAGGCGGCTTCTAAGATGCTCTAAGTGCCCTTTTACCACGGGCTAAAAGTTCGGACATCGTTTTGCTTGCTGCTGAAATGGACGCTCAAGTAAATAGACTAAGCGCTGCTAAGGCCCGATTGGATGCTCGTGCTGGGTAGGATACGAGACGCACGGAAAAAGAGAGTGTATATTTCAGATGTGAGCAGATTACAGACAGTTCCTTTGCAGCAGAAATCTCTTGACAACGTGGCGCCCACTAAGGAACCAGCTCCGAATCCCAGTAGATCACATTGCCGTCAGTTACCGGTGGTGGGGGTCGGTCACTGCCTTCCGCTCCTTCTGGACTCTGACCATGCACTTATCCGCTGCTTTTCATTGCGCTTTTCAGCTCTACGCAAAACGCGCACACCTCGCTTGGCCAGTGAGAAGCTAGTGGACCCAGAAACCAAACGAAAATATCTGAACTGGCTCCTCGAACGCCTGGCGGACGGTCTGATGTCGGATACAAAGCCGGAACTTCTGTTTGCGGTACAACCTAGCCAACTTCATCCAAACACTGGATCTCTGATAATACCGTGGCATTGCTGGAGGCCCGGTGACAAATTCCTTCTGGCCACAACCTCAACTCAACTCAACACACTATCTGATGCCAGGTAAAACTGACTGTCCTTGCAGACGGGGAATCTTGGTGGACCCGAAGTGCCGAAGAAATAGAAGGTGAGAAGAGTGCTGGAAACGTTCTCGAACTGTTCCACTTGATTCATTCCACTGGCCCTCGGAAGCTTCTTGTCAGCGAAACTATCAGGCTGTCTGATATCCAGCAAATGGGAACGTTTGAACCGTTGGGCACAGTACTTCGAACGGCCATGCATTTGGCGGCCTGCTACTCCAACAGAAAAGTGGACTGTGAATATGGAGTTTCCAGCAGCCTGAGTGTTCGGGTGTATATCTCTACTCAAGCGTCATCATGCTGCTGATCCTGACGACCTCGCACATGCTTTGTTCAATGAAGGCGGTGAATTCTTCAGCCAGTACGTGTCTAGCTTATTTGTCTCTATCTGGGAGAAAGAGAACATCCTAGACAACTGGAGTAAGTTTATCATAGAGCCGATTTTCAAAAAGTACACCCACAGTGAACGTAGTAACTACAGAGGTTTTAGTTTAATTCCTGTTGTGACAAAGCTTCTGGCTTCACTGATTCATCGTCGTCTTACGGTGGCACGCGAAACCTCAACTCGTGAGAACCAAGCGGGATTTCGATCTTGTAGAGGCTGCTTTGACCATATATTCACACTCCGTCAGGTGTTATATCAACGTCACATGTATTGACTTCAAGTATGCGTTCGATTCTGCCGATCTTTCAGTGCTACTAAGTACACTTGCTCAACAGAATATGCAACGGAATTTTGTGAATATCCTCTGATCCCTATATTTACATACATCTGGGCGTGTGAGAGTGTACGGTGAGCTTGCTAAAATCTTCCTTACAAAAAGTGGTGTCCAATAAGAATGCCCAGTCTCTCCGTTCTTGTTCAAAGTTATCGTCAGAAGCGCTGCTGGTACCGAATAGCGTCAACGAATTCATTACAATGTAATTAGAAAAAGGGTATTTGGTTGTGCAGCGGGTATTTCAGTCACGGAAAACACCCAGCACCATCGACTGAGGTTGCTCGGTCATGTGATACGCATGCCGAAACACCGTATACCGAGACGAGTCTTGTTCTCCGTGCCTCCTTCAGAATAGCGTAATCCACGAGGGTGACAACGTATGACTTGGTAGAAGGGTGTGAAGTTAATCACGAAGAGCTTAGTTGTTGTTGGCGTTGTACGCCTTCCAGGATGGGGTCCCCGTGACCTCTCCTGCGCTTGGCTGGAGACATTGCAAGAGATGGCTACTGATCGATGTCAGTGGCGTCCGTACTGTCAGTTTCTTTCCAGACTGACTGATTGAGCGCTTGGAAGTGTGGGCACCTCAGAATTCTTGCGATGGGCAGGATCAGGTCACCTCTTTTCACTCTAAATGTAATTAGCTAAACTCTGTGGTTTTACAACAGTAAAGCATAAGTGTCGACATTGATGTTACTGTCTCTGGTGATGACTGATGACGATGACTCTTTGTTGTCGTGACGCGTGTATTAGTACTCTTTGTTTCTTTTTTGCCGAGAGGACAAGCTGCCGAGGGCAAACTGTTCGCATAATATTAGTGGAGCTGGTTAATGGGTTATACTTCGTACTACGACACTGAAGCTACACTAGCATAAAACTTCAGATCAACGAGATGTAACCAGGATGCTGTCATCAAATTCGTGGGAATGCGTGGTTTTAAAATGTTTGGTGGGTCTTTCGAATGTCAGCCTTGAAGTCACCTAGATCTGATGATTTCTATTTGACTAGTTTACGGCGTTCGTACTCGTGTTACAATCACTATGAAGAACATCAAAGAAAGGGACATGATATGGCTTGACAACGATTTAGTGGAGCGATTGTTGCTCGCTTTCCGAAGATGGGTTAGTGAAACTCGAAGGACCAAGAATCTGACACTAAATCTGTTGGTAGTCGCTGACCTGTGCACACTTTATGAGAACGTCTAAGAACACGTAAAGCTCCACATTTTTAAATTTACCTATAAATAACAAGATAGTCAGTCTCACCCTGGTTCATTGTGCAAACTGAAACGAGTTCAAAACCAACTAAGAATACATCAACTGTAATTCTCAGAGAACTGAAAATGCTGTAGCCCCCCTGGATTATGCAGAAATGGCGAACTCTGACGACTCAAAGAGCTTTAACCTCAAACTCAAGACGAATCCTCCTGGATTCGCCAAGTATGTATGTGGTTCGGATGCATTCGACGCTCGCATAGAAGAAATCTATTCCTGTCAAACTGGAAATCCAACTCCTGGTATCAAGAGGTCCGGTAATCTTCAGCTGAGGTTACACACTTTCAGTGAAGCTAATCTATGCCGAAAAGCAGAGAAACACAGTAGAGCTGTTTCATCCTTATTGGGAATCATCAGCAGTGCGCGTCTCACGAAACTCCAGTAGGTAGTTTCTAACCCGCGACCTTCCGGCCAGTGATTGAACACCTAACCGTTCGGCCACGACTGGCTGGTCACCAGTGTGATTAACTCTCTAATTAACCCGCGGGATGGACAGGTCATCAATATTTGTTGGGACACAAGTCTCCAGTGCGTAGAGTTGAATACCGGGGGGAGAGCTGTTATCATTATTCATTACTATGAGTTGGCAGAAGCATAGATTGTTCCGACAATTCAAACCAGCGGTTCGCAATTCTGCATTCGTCAAGAGCCATGTTCTCTTCCGCCTTCCGAAGTTATTGTATATACATGAATACAGGGCAGTTAAGCAACAGTGCACCCACACTGGCTTTGTCGACACTAGAGGTGATGGCGGTTGTGATAAAGAGGAGAATGAGGACGAGGAGAAACAGGACGACGAAGATAATGACCGTGATGGTAATTATCAGTCCTACCGAGCACGTATGGACCGCACTTTTAAACCGAGTTTCCTATGAACTATGGGCACAAAATTGAATAGGTGGTTGCCGTAAAGCCGAAGTGAAGAACCATGGGTCGATATGTCATCCAGACGTCTTCTTAGAGCACCGCAAATTGTGTTGCAGATGTTTGGTGGGGACATGGACTGGACCGACAATCGGGAACTCTCCCCCCCCCGGATGGTGGCGCCAGTTTTCTATTACTTCTTTCTCCTACTTCTTTCCTCACTTCGTGTCGCATCCGTTTGGGTTTCTTCCCATCGGACATCCATGACCTGCTGGCAAGCATGCCTCATTCACAGTCAGTGGCACTCGTGCATCAAAACTACCGTCTTCAATGCGTAGCTGCCCAGTTTTCCGAATTAGTTGATCATACCACGGCCTCCAGTGTTTGGTTATATCTCCCCTGCTCTCCAACTTTCCAGTGACCGAAACTGCAGCAGCTGGAAATAGAGTACCCTTATAGCATGGTTTACAGCTGATAAACTGCGCTGAATGAACTGAACTGATCATAAACCGTTCTATTCCAGTCCATCACATGGTGGTGTTGTGGCGAGAAATATGAATGGCTCTGTGCCATAACAATCAGTTGTAGTAAAAAGGACCACTCATGCAATTTTCCATGGGACTCGAAAACCACAAACAAACAATTCTTTCAGTCTCCATTTGCTGTAGAAAAGGGTCATGCTTGCGAAAGAGGCGTTTTGTTACTGATACTTCTCCGGTTCGAACCCATCAGCTACTAGATATACTCAGTGGGATCGTAACTATAAGACACTGGAATGAAAGCGCTCTTTGTACTATACCTAAATTAGAAATGAGAATTCTTTAGAGTTCAGTTTTTGTCCCCTTTGATGCCGAGTCACCAGAATAATTGCGGCCGGACACGAGCACTGTTCAGACGGGTGACTTGAAAGTGAATTCTACAATTCCCACAACCGCCTATAACTAATCACAAATTGTGCATGAGATTCCAAGATTCTGTGGCGCTACCTGACTGGGAATTTCTGATGGGCGAGGCGATCGATCGAGATAATCAGGACAGTTACTGGGTCGTCGTTTGAGCAGTCGGGCCAGCCAATCACAGCTCCGTAGCGTGAACACGTTCGCTTGCTCAGACGTAGAGTTTCAGGTGCGTCCAGCTGCGCCAGGATGATTGCCCCAGGACAGGATGATGAATGTTCAAACGAGAGTGATATGAACGTGGATTCTTTAGAAGCCTCAAGTCCATAGAAAAAATACACATCATAAAGTTGTAAGCTTGGTAGCAGTGGTAAGGACACCCTTGTGTTAAACGACTAGAAAACATTTGCGTCAGCTTTGCGGTTTGTTCTTGGGCATGGCTTTAGGGCACATGGGTTTTATTACTTTTTTTGATTCAGAGCATCTGCAGTTACTTATGGTTCACTAATCTCCAATTTCAGTTCCTACGTGAATTGACGATCCCGATAACTTTTACTCAACTTAGGCAATTGCTCGTTAAGCTTGGCTTTCTTGTTGCAGCAGAAAATTTAGCCACCACCAATTCCACAAACTGAGCTACCAACTCTCTCCTGCATACAAAGCATTTTAGACATCACACAAGTAAATCTATTGAGAATAAATTAGTCTGTATATATCGACCTCACACACGTGACCCAGAACATGCTGAACGGATCCGTTAGTCAGCTGATTCCGAAAAGTAGTTTGTCACCTTAATTGGATGAAAGCCGAGCGTTATTGGACCTCACTCAACCTAACACAAATTCACGATGGCCTGCTTTTTGGAATCAGTGGAGCCAGTGTATCACGTAGAAAAAACGAATCGATCGAGTGTACAGAAAAGTTACAAGGTGGAATCAGATTGTCACATTGCATGCAGGTGAATACCGAGTAGCGTGGCTATTATCAACCCTATAGGAGCAGTGTTGTCGTTTATTTTTGATTACCATAGCTTTTGATTTTCATGGGCATAACAAACCGATTCGGATAGATTTTGGTGGCTGAATTTTTTTGATTCAGTGCTCATTCGGTGTTATTAAAAAGTAACGCAAAGTACTAAGTAAGAGCAAAGCAATAGACATATGCCTATAAAATTCATGGCGGGAGAAACGTTTGGGAGCACAGAGTAACTTCGTTTGAATCGAATGACAAAAGTGTATCTTGTGAGTCTAGACCAAATGGGGGAAGCACTGGACTAGAGTTTTGCTCTTATTAAAGCTCAACAGCAGTGCATGTGCTTGGCCATGGCGGGCGGAGTTTGAACTCCGCACATCTGGCATGCAAGGCTAGCGTGTTGTCACTATTCCACCAGCTCATGCTGGTCTCATCTGAATTGTCCGGTAGGCTTCAGGCGTCTGTGGCGCTACTTGACTGGGATGTCCTGACAGGCGGGTCAATCGACCGACACAGCCAGGACAGTTAGTAGGTCGTCTTTCGAGGCGTCGAGCTTACCACTCACATCATTCAAGCGTGAACATGTTCGCTTGTTCAGATGCATCCATCGTGTGCTCGATTGTCATGTCGGACATGCGGAGTTCAAACTCTGCTTTGCATGGCGTAAGAAACGCACTTCTGACGAGCTCTAATACGAGCGAAACTCGAGACCAGTGCTTCCCTCCTTTGGTGTGGACTCACCAGAATAATTACGCCAGGACAGGAGAACCAGTGATATGAGCGGGAATTATACAAACCTCGCAACTACCTAGAACTAACAGCATATCTATCCACCTCTCATGTTGAGTAGTCCTAAGCGGATGCGGCTGTTCTAATCCTCTAGATCAGAAGGGTAGCACTGTACTTGACTTGCGCTCCTATCAGATCTCACTACCGATCTTTGGGCGCCTGATATGCCAGCACAGCATCTCTGCTAACCCACCGGTGCATGCTGGATGTACCTAAATTATTCAGCCTGCAAAACGTGTTCGCGCATGATATGTGTGCGTGATTTGTCCGTTACCTTGAGCCACTGACTGACTTGGTTGTGCTAATCGAGGACTCAGCTAAGTAGCAACAAGGAACAGTTCACTCTAGAACTAGATTGGGCCTAGGCCTCAAACGCAACAAGATATTCAAAAAACTGAAATGTTTCTTGAGGCATGTGAATAACTCAAGTGGGTGAAGTGCATACATTTGTCTACCTTCTGGTACTACGGAATGAAAGCCAGGATCAAATCCAGTCCCTATGAGTGAAGCGGGTTTTGGATACGCGTACCATCTTGAGTATTGAGAAAAACATACAGGTAAATTTTTTTGGCTTCTCTAATATTTCTCCGTATACTTACTATCCAAACCAATCTTCCGGCTCTTGACAAGGAAAACTCGTGGCTGAACGGTTAAATGTTGAAGCTACTGGCCGGGAGGTCACTGGTTCGAGATTTCTTGGAGTCTCGTGAGTTGCGCACTGCTACTGAGGATGAAACAGCTGTACAGTACTTCTCGGCTTTTCAGCACAGACTGGCTTCACTTACAGAATGAAATCTCCAGTAAAATGAGGAAAACTTCGAGGAAAGAATACAGCTTGAATTCGGCAATACTCCATGTGGACATTGAAAATTTGGAGGATGTCTAGCAGATGTTGGAACTGGAAATTCAAGTGCACCTAGTACGAGCAAATGTGGTTGCTCATGCTCTGAGTACTTTTAATTCTAGGTTCAATACCTCACCCTAGTAGAACAGCAAACAAACTAAACATTGATGGATAATTTTTGAAGGCCCTCTGCATCTGACTAACTGTAAACTTCAAAGTTGTCTGCAAGCACTGAACACAGATTGATTCAAGCTGTATGAGAGCTTTGAGTGGAAGATCCACTTAACTGCCCGAATAAAACCAGTCCATGAATTTCTGAGATAACCGTGAGGACCTGGAACAATAAACGCTTAAAGTCATTCGTGTGTTTGAGGCCTTCTTCATGTAGTATGTTACACAGTTTGAAGAATTGCAGAAATAACAACTAATGACGCACTCTTTTCAAACAGCTATTTCTCTACAGCATGTGTTGATCTGTTCCACGCTCACCAAGTCAATCAGTGTGTACCCTTTCTAGGCCTAGCTACCATGCTAATCGAAGGAAGGACGAGGACTGAGATACTGGCAGGTTACCCTAGCCTAGACAGGAATAGTCGAGATGTCGGGTTAAGGAGACTATCTGTGGGTAAGTGTACTGTACCCTAAAATTCCTCACCTGCTGATGACAGGTCCGCTGAAGCCCGAGGCGCATCGGTGTTTCCAAACGGCTAGTCTGTACTCTAGACATCTCACAATCAGCAGACCAAGCGCGTTCCTGGCACCTAACTCACAAGTCTAAGGTCAACGACTCACAATAGTATTCTACAAGGGCAGGTGAGCGAACCGCCGTGATAAGTGACTGACAAGCTCACTTCCCGCATTTTTTCATGTGGACTGGAAGATGGTAAGACAAGACTAGTCATCCAACATGGGTCTGTGAATGACTAGGTTCTAAGGTGGGTTCAAAGAGTCAACTTTTCATCCTTAAGCTTGTTTTTTGGCCTTCATCCTCTGTCATCCAGGATGAAGTGCAAGAGCAGTGAGACTACGAATTTCCAAACAACGCACTAAGCGTACAATAGTCTTGGATGCAATATGGGATGAAATTAGAAAGCGTGATTTTGTGCAGTCATGAAAACCCAAATTCAGGCAGAGAGAAGTTACACTGATAAACCAGAACCAGCGCGCCTCCGGGAACAGCTTACCTGTTTCGGTGTGAAGCCCACTGAGCATTTTCTGAATGTAGACGACTTGAGAACAACCACAACGAATCTTCCGGTTGCCAGTTGATAAAAAGGTGATTCGGTGGATTCTATACTACTGAAGACTTAGAAGTAGACAAAAAGTATCATTCTGACAAGGGCAGGCCTCTCCCACTTCGCTACCAGGGCAGAGGACAGTTTAACTGTGGGCGAGCCAGTTCAATCGGATTAGGACTTTCGATCCAAGAGTGTCACCATAGGGTTGGTCACAGTCCTCATATGAACTTTTAGTAGCACACACAAGAAAACTAATGACCGTCACCCGTTGATAGTCAGGCCATGACTACTGGTTTGATTTTGTGCTTCCGCCCCTCTGAGCTTAGGCCATTCAAGGTTGAATTCAACCTTTCCAAGCACGTATATCTCCTGATTTTCACCGTTCTTCCGTTATTCTGACCCCAGTTCCTCGACACTGTGAAAGACACCAGTGCCGTGACACGCTTGTCTGGTTATGGTTCGCAGACTTATCGGATAAATTTCGTTCAACTCCGGATTATCAGCCAGTCAATACGATGAGTGAATACTAAACTAACGGGCTACACCTATTTATCAGCCTGTCCACACTCAATATAGGGTAGGAGATATCCCATACCTTTTTTCCAACAAGAAAACCACTCAAATGTAGTAAATGCATCAAAGGATTACTATTGCTATTTTATTTGGCTTTTCAGTACAAATTGGCTTCACTTACACAACGAATCTCCGTTAACATTCCTAAATCTCCTCACACTACCAAAAATCTATAAGTATCTCAGAGAGAGGATGAAATTCATCTGAGAAGTCGTCACTCGAAGAGACAGTCAAAACGTGTGACCACTTGATATGGATCCCGTGAGTGAAGGATTAGCGGCGTCGTCTCTTGCCTACGTGTGAGTTACTCATACTGCTGATCAGCCGCTTGCGGCCGAACGGTCAAGGGTTCAGACTACTAGCCGGGAGGTTACGGGTTCCAGACTCCCTGGAGTCTCTTGAGATGCACACTACTGATGATCCCCGATAAGGCTGTACTGTACTTCTCGGCTTTTCTACACAGGTTGACTTCACTGACAGGGTGACGTTTTGACTGAAGTTTTACCCATATTTGCTACCATAGGCGATAAAACCCTCACACTAGAGCTCTCTTGACAGATAGGTTAATTGTTCCTCACAGATCAGGGAAAGTTATATCATTAGGTGAGTTATGGACTGAATGAACAAGGTGAGTCTAATTATCCCAACCTAACTCAAACAGCTGTTTGCTCACTAGAAGAAGGTCTTGCAATGGGATCTCCAATATCCAGGGATTTCGAACAGATATCTTTGGCCATGTCGCCGTCCGCCAGGAATTTTTTGGCTTTTTGCTGACAGTGCCTTTGCTGTGATCAGACATGATGTTAACAACTTCCATGAGGACCTCAGTAGTTTAAGTCCTCACATTTACTTTAGCATGGAGATAGAGTCAATCTCGTGCATACTACCCTTCCCAGACTGCGTGACATATACGAGTGACGCAAAATTAAAGACGATTATCTACTATAAACCAGCAGACACCAGGAATCTCCCAAGTTACTCATCAGCACACCCAGAGTCCGTGTACGCCAGTATTGCCTCATCAGTGCTTAGTTGAATCAGAGCGCTGTGCACAGAAGGGATCGACCGAACAGCAGCCCAAATGAAAGCTACCAACAAACTTCAACAAATGTGACACCCAGTGAGTTTGATTAGCCGGCAATTGGGAAGAATATGGGCTTCGGTATGAAGACCTAGTAAGGAATGGATTGCAACAGCAGTCATTCTGTATAAGATAAGAACATCTGAGGTTAGTCGAAGGGTGCTAAACATGGCCAAAGTTCGAGTAGCGTTCCAGAAGGGGAAAAGGTTACGCTCGGTTTTGGTGCAGTTGAAGGGTCCCCTCGCGGTCGAAAGGACCAGAGACTGCGTGTAGAAAATAAAATGCAACAACTGCACCAAGGTTTATACAAAAAAACAGCCAGGGGACTAAACAACAGAAATGCCTACACAACTATCTTGGTGCTGACTCATCCACACAGACGGAAAAAAATCACAAACAACATTCAAGTTGTCAGGCCCAAATCGATGAAAGTTCCCCATCGGTCTTAACATTAACTTACCCACTCTAACGCACAAGACCCCTTGACCGACGCCTAACAGCGAGTCAACCTGACTTAACTGATTGGTTCTTTTTTCTCCTTGCGGGCACCGTTGCGTGTTTGGGGCGGTCATCTGGGTATATTCTTAAGCATTGGAAAGTAGAAGGCTTCACATCAATTTCTGCAAATAGACAAATGTAAGATCCATCTGACCCGAAATCCATTAGGTAAGCCAAAACGAATCCTCCATATTTACACGCAAATTAGTGTTTGATCCTTTTTCCCCTACCTGCTTGCTTGTTTCTCATTTTGTGACAGTCAGTCGGGATGACAGAACGAGAATGAGTGGTTTTTAATCGTTTCGATCGCTGGATGTCTTAAGCCTGCAAGCATGTTTCACCATCATGCACACACAACGTGTACAACCCTGGGACGAGTGTACCGCAAACAGTCAATAACATGGTTACAATCACACAAGGTGCAAACGTTTTTTTGCCTGCCTCCTGCTTTTTGCCTGTGTAGATCTTCACTGACAAGCCAACCCACCCTTCCTGACCACAAAACTGTCATCGTTACTGGATAAGACAAGCAATACTAAACAACGGAAAACTAACAAAGAGTAGCGGCAAGTGCTCCAATCATCAAACGAATCAGACTAACAATTGGTATCCCATCATTTGGTGCCTTCATGCATGGACCCTTGGATTTCCCACATGTGGAAGGGAGGGAGGAGAATTTCACCCCAGTTGGAAACAAATGTTGTGACAAATGTATGATATATACGTTAGTTTCCTTATGATGGACCCCCAGAAGGGGGGGGCAGTTCTGTGGATGCGCCGTAGCAGCGCTTCTCGTCAGCTGTGCCGTGGTGTGCGGCATCAAACCGAGGTTGGATGGTACATTAATCACTCTACCGAAATGTAGAGCGATTAGGCAGGATCACGTGACCCTCGGATATACAGATATGGTTTCTTAGACGAACTACACAAGATTTTCGTCACCTCTCGCAATAGATAGTAGCCTTAGTAAATTGTATTTGGTTTGGTATTTCAGCGATTTCGGGTCTTATACTGACCAACAGTAAGCCGTATAACTGTATGGTGGTCACGAAGAGATTGGACTTGTAGCACTTGTAAACTGCTATTTTCATGCTCAATATCATCTCCTTTCTCCCTATGAATATCAGTCACATTACTGTACAAAAGTTTGTTTTACTGAAATATAACAACAATCGCCCGCTTTTTGGGTCCAATGTGACTTTGGGATTTTTGTTGAGTGACTGTCGTTGTGGCTGCCGGTTGGCTATCATTGGCTGCTACTAACTCTAAACGTGAACAAAACTTTTAGCTATAAACGCTGGACTAATCTATTCACATCAGTGGATTAATATTGCGATCAACGGAGGTTTGGAATACCAGGAAAGTAGAACTTTCTCTTCTTGGTGTGGTGGTTCAACGGAATACGGAACTACGGAATCTCCTATTGCGAACTGTGAGTCAAGATTTGCTTGGATTTTTCTCCTTGTGACATTGTATCTGTTCTGTTCACTAGAGATTCCATAGGGCCGTTAACCACTACATAATTGGTGAGCCTCCTTTTTTTGCTTTGTTCTATTTTTCCGATAGATCGGAACTCCCACAGCTCTCATACGCACTTAGTTCAGTAACTCACTGGTTCAGCCATGTCTGACGAGGACGAACTCAAAACTGACTTGATTGAAAACGCCGTTCACATCAAACTCCCGGCCTTTGGAAGTACTTACCATAGAGTATGGTTCATTCAATTAGAATGCTGCTCCCACTTTGGCTGCATTACCTCAAAACAGACCATATTTTTTTACGTGGTTTCTCAGCTTCCGACTGAGCTTGCTGCAGAGGTTATTGATGTGATTGATCCATGCCGGCATCGAATCCATACAACACACTTAAAGCAGCCATAATTAAGCGGACAGCCACCTCTGATGAAGCGAATCTCCAAAAGTTGCTTACAGGAGTCGAACTGGGTGATCGCACGCCATCACAACTTTTGAGGCACATGCAAGGCCTGGTCTGCGGCAAGTCGTTCGACGACACGATTTTAAAGCAATTGTGGTTGCAGTGTCTCCCACTAAATACTCGCCAAATTCTGGCTACCCAGTCCGATATTCCTCTGTCGTCACTCGCTGAGACCGCGGACAAGATTTACGAATGTTTCTCCGACCGTTTAATAGCTTCAACCTCCCAAAAGCACGTTCAGCCCAATGACAACCCTGTTATGGCACGCCTCGACCGAATGCAGGCACAAATCGATCAGCTCGTAGCCACTGTTAATAGGGTAGTTACCACAGTGAGGCGGACTACCACGTCACACAAGTCCCGATCTGCTTCACGTGAACCGCGCTCTCCATCACAAAATGCCAACCGTTTCCGTTAGTGTACCATACAAAATTCAAAGACAAGGCTCTACGTTGTACACCTCCGTGTGCCTATGTCTCCCCCCGACCAGGGAAACCCACTGGCCAGTCTCCTAGTCGCCTTTATTACGTTACGGATAGGACCACCGGAGTGCGATTCCTTGTCGACACCGGTGCAGAACTAAGCGTTATTCCTGCCGGAAACTTTAAACGCCATTCCTCTAACCCGTTGACGACATTACAGGCGGCTAACGACACCAGCATAGCTACCTTCGGTCATAAGTCACTGACGCTTGACCTTGGTCTTCGCCGTGCATTCCCCTGGATTTTCACTGTCGCCGACGTCCAAGTTCCAATCATCGGTGCAGATTTTCTGACCAACTTCTCCTTAGCCGTCGATATCAAACGGCAAAAGCTTCTGGATTCTTTAACGTCGCTCCCCGTCCCATCAATCCAGGTCAACGCCTCATCATACCCACTCGGTATTTACGTCGCCCGTATTTCGAACACTCCGGTTTTCGACGATTTAATTAAAAGGTTTCCCAGTTCGCTTAAGCCGTCCTATTCGGTCTCCAGTGTGTCACATTCAGTCGAGCACCACATTACGACCACTGGTCCTCCAGTTCATTCTCGCCCTCGGCGACTACACCCTGAGAAGCTGCGTATTGCCAAAGCCGAGTTTGACCACATGATGCAACTCACAGTAATTCGGCTTTCAAATTCATGTTGGGCTTCTCTCCTACATTTGGTCCCTAAAAAATCCACTGGTGACTGGCGACCGTGCGGCGACTACCGAGCGCTCAATTGCCGTACCGTCCCTGACCTTTACCCCATACCGCATATCCACGATTTTGCGGTGCAATTGCAGGGCAAAACGGTTTTCTCCAAAATCGACCTTGTCCGTGCGTATTACCCCATACCAGTTGCCCCCGATGACATTCCAAAAACGGTGATTGCTACTCCGTTCGGTCTGTTCGAATTCATACGCATACCTTTCGGTCTGCGGAACGCCGCTCAAACGTTCCAACGTTTCATAGATCAGGTACTGCGTGGTTTGGACCACGTTTTCGTCTACATTGACGACGTCTTGGTGGCAAGCGAAACAATCGAAGAACACAAATTACACTTGCAAGCTGTCTTCGAGCGTTTCCAACAATATGGTGTCACGATTATCCCAGACAAGTGTGTTTTCGCAGCAGATCAGCTTGATTTCCTCGGCCATCGTATTAACTCTGCGGGGATCCGGCCGCTGGCAGATAAAACCACTGCCATTTCGGACTATCCCCTACCTCAATCAACCCGAAACCTTCGTCGATTTTTGGGTATGGTCAACCACTACGGCAGATTCATTCCACATTGCTCAGAGATCCTAGCGCTGCTAACCGATTTGTTCAAAGCAAAAAACAAACAGTTGCAGTTCACTGACGAAGCTATCACTGCTTTCAACTCTGTCAGAGACGCTATTGTGAAAGCCACCACCCTGGGCCATTTGAACCCCAGTTCTGATTGTCACTTCATATTCAAAACGGACGCATCACAGACCGCTGTCGGTGCGGTTCTTCAACAGGTGGTCAACAATAACACTCAAACTCTCTGTTTCTTCTCTCGCAAACTGCAAAATGCACAAACCTGCTGTAGCAGTTTTGTGCATTTGGTAGAGAGCTCCTAGCGATCTACTTAGCTGTCAAGCATTTTCGACACATCCTCGAGGGTAGAAAATTCATCATTTATACGGACCAAAAACCTCTCGTTTTTGCCTTGAGAACATCTCTAGACAAACACTCACCGAAAGAGAACCGACATCTGGATTTCATTTCGCAGTTTACAACGGACATACGCTATATCGAAGGTTCAAACACTGTTGTTGCAGACGCCCTCTCCCGCATTGAGGTAATTCGTATTGCAACGACTCCTATTGATCTACAAGCCATTGCCTTCGCTCAGCAATCGAAACCCGAATTTCCGAATTTTTCCAGCCTTACGTCTCTCAAATTTGTCAAATTACCGCTTCTCAACTCTGACAGTCTTATCGTCTGTGACATATCCACAGGACGCCCAAGACCTTTTGTTCCTGAAAAATATAGACG